>ONZH01013356.1:0-211981 GCA_900303285.1 Rhinella marina
TGTGGAGGCCCAAGAGGTGAGACCTCTTAAAATTTTGGTGGAGGCCCAAGAGGTGAGACCTGTTAAAAATTTTTGTGGAGGCCCAAGAGGTGAGACTGTTAAAAATTTTGTGGAGGCCCAAGAGGTGAGACCTGTTTAAAATTTTGTGGAGGCCAAGAGGTGAGACCTTAAAAATTATGTGGAGGCCCAAGAGGTGAGACCTGTTAAAAATTTTGTGGAGGCCCAAGAGGTGAGACCTCTTAAAATTTTGTGGAAGGCCCAAGAGGTGAGACTGTAAAATTTTGGGGCCCAAGAGGTGGAACCTGTGGGCCCAAGAGGTGAGACCTCTTAAAATTATGTGGAGGCCCAAGAGGTGAGACCTGTTAAAAATTATTGTGGAGGCCCAAGAGGTGAGACCTGAAAAATTTTGTGGAGGCCCAAGAGGTGAGACCTCTTAAAAATTTTGTGGAGGCCCAAGAGGTGAGACCTCTGATAAAATTTTGTGGAGGCCCAAGAGGTGAGACCTTGTAAAATTTTGTGGAGGCCCAAGAGGTGAGACCTGTTAAAAATTTTGTGGAGGCCCAAGAGGTGAGGATTGATAAAATTGTGGAGCCCAAGGTGAATCCTCTAAACATTTTGTGGAGGCCCAAGAGGTGAGGACCTGTTAAAAATTTTGTGGATGCCCAAGATGTGAAGACCTTGATAAAATTATGTGGGAGGCCCAAAGAGGTGAGACGCTTGATAAAATTTTGTGGAGGCCCAAGAGGTGAGACCTTGTTAAAAATTTTGTGGAGGCCCAAGAGGTGAGACCTGTTAAAAATTTTGTGGAGGCCCAAGAGGTGAGACCTCTTAAAAATTATGTGGAGGCCCAAGAGGTGAAGACCTCTAAAAATTATGTGGAGGCCCAAGAGGTGAGACCTCTTAAAAATTATGTGGGAGGCCCAAGAGGTGAGACCTCTTAAACATTTGTGGAGGCCCAAGAGGTGAGCCATAAATATATAAATTTTTTCTTATTTAACGGAGCAATTCTACGGCGGTTAAGGAGGAGAGGTGGAGGAGGAAATGGCACTTCATACAGATGGCACTTCACTTTTGGCTGCTTTCCACTGTTGGAGAAGCAAAGTCCGGGTCAATCCACTTGCTGTTCATTTTGATTAGCGTCAGCCTGTCGGCACTGTCGGTTGACAGGCGGCTGCGCTTATCGGTTATAATGCCCCCGGCTGCGCTGAACACCCTTTCTGATAGCACGCTGGCGGCAGGGCAGGCAAGCACCTCCAAGGCGTACAGGGACAGTTCCAGCCACGTGTCCAACTTGGAGACCCAGTAAGTGTAGGACGCCGAGGGATCGGGGAGGACAGGGGTACGGTCTGCCAGGTACTCCCGCAACATCCGCCGATACTTGTCCCTCCTGCTGATAGCGGGCCCCGCAGTGATGGAAGTTGCACGAGGGGGTGCCATGAACGTGTCCCACACCTTGGAGAGTGTTCCCCTGGTGGCTGTGGCCTGATCGATGTTGTGGGACTCTGGACACCCTCTCCTCTCTGCCGCCAGCGATGGTGGGTGGGAAAATCTCCATCATGTTCTGCACGAGTTCCCTCTGGTATTCCAGCAATCGATTCGTCCTCTCCTCTACCGGAATAAAAGAAGAGACGTTATCTTTATACCGGGGGTCCAGGAGTGCGAAGACCCAGTACAGTTTGTTCTCCACTATCCGGACAACACGTGTGTCCCGGGAAAAGCAGCCCAGCATGAAGTCAGCCATGTGTGCCAGACTCTGAATAGGCATGACGTCACTGCCCCCACCAGAAGGATCACTTGCCATTTCCTCCTCTTCCTCTTCCGCCTCCTCTCCGCCCATCCGCTCTGAACCAATGGGACGCACACAGCCTGACTGCTACCCTCGCCACCAGCATCCTCCTCCTCTTCCACAGCCACCTCCACGTCGTCC
The DNA here is from genome assembly GCA_900303285.1 of Rhinella marina. Classification (NCBI taxonomy): domain Eukaryota; kingdom Metazoa; phylum Chordata; class Amphibia; order Anura; family Bufonidae; genus Rhinella; species Rhinella marina. Next base: position 1,928 of record ONZH01013356.1, read on the forward strand.
TCCTCCTCCTCATCCTCCTCCTCCTCCTGCAACTGCCACCGAGAAGCAGACAAAAGTGTGGTCTGACTGTGTAGCTCGTTGCGTCTCCTCCTACCCCCGTCTCCTCTGCGTGCAATGCGTTCTCCCTTATTGCGATGAGTGATTCTTTAAGGACGCATAGGAGCGGGATAGTTACGCTCACTATAGCGTCCTCGCTGCTGACCTTCTTGGTGGACTCCTCAAAGATACGCAGTACATCGCATATGTCTGCCATCCATGGCCACTCGTGGTTGGCAAACTGAGGGAGCTGAGTTGGAGGCACGTGTGGATTCATAATCTGGTACTCCATCAATGCTCTCTGCTGCTCACACACCCTGGCCAACATGGAATAGGTGGAATTCCAGCGAGTCGGCAGGTCGCACAACAGCCGATGTTCAGGCAAATGGAGGCGTTGCTGGAGTTTTTTAAGCTAGCAGCAGCTACAGTTGACTTCCGAAAGTGAGCGCACAAGCGCCGCACTTTCACCAGTAGCTCTGCCAGGTTGGGGTAAGTCTTTAGAAATTTTTGGACTACCAGATTAAAAACGTGGGCCAGGCATGGTACGTGATTGAGTTCGGCAAGCTCCAGAGCCGCCACCAGGTTACGGCCGTTATCGCACACGACCATGCCTGGTCCTAGCTGCAGCGGCGACAGCCACATCTCCGTCTGCTGCAATATGGTGTCCCTCACCTCTGGGGCGCTGTGCTTCCTGTCGCCCAAGCTGATGAGCTTAAGCACCGCCTGCTGACGTCTCCCCGCGCCAGTGCTGCAACGCTTCCAGCTAGCGGCTGAGGGCGATGTTAAGGCAGAGGAGGAGGAGGAGGAAGAGGAGGGGGTTGTATCAGAACCCATGCTGGCAATCTTGGGCGGGGGTGGTAGGTAGGCCGTCTCTGTTTGCGACCCCGTCCCCGCTTCCACAACATTCACCCAGTGTGCCGTCAAAGAAATGTATCGTCCCTGGCCGCAAGCGCTTGTCCACGAGTCGGTGGTCAAGTGGACCTTTGCGCTGACTGCGTACCTCAGGGCCCGCCTAATGTTACGCGACACGTGCTGGTGCAGGGCGGGGACGGCACTCCGGGAAAAGTAGTGGCGGCTGGGGACGGAATAGCGAGGTGCGGTAGCCGCCATCAGGTCGCGGAAGGCCTGCGTCTCCACAAGCCTAAACGGCAACATCTCCAGGGCCAGCAGTTTGGAGATGTGGCAGTTTAAGGCTTGGGCTTGGGGGTGACTCGAGGCGTACTTCCGCCTGCGGTCGAACGCCTGCGAGATGGACAGTTGTTGGGATGAGGAGTGTGAAGGTGCAGGCGAAGAGGTGGGGGAAGGGGAGGCTGAAGGAGAAGGCCCCAAAGTAGCCGAGGCAGATGTGGAGGTGTCCTGGCTGGAGGTCTGGACCGCAGTGGCAGCACACAACAAAGGGGAAGAGGCAGTGGCAGCAAGACCGGGCGCAGGTTGTATTGCGTTTGCTCTCTCCCACTCAGCCCAGTGCTTGACTTCCAAGTGACGCCGCATGCCTGAGGTGGTCAGATTGCTCTTCTCAGAGCCCCTACTCAGTTTTGAGTGGCAGAGTGTGCAAACCGCGCTCAGTTTGTCATCCGCACAAACATTAAAAAATCTCCAAACCACAGAAGTACGAGGCCTCGATGGGGGAGCTTCGCGCGACTGCCCGCTGCCGGGAACAGCTTCGGCCCTGCTGGCTGAGGCCTCACTTCTCTGTCTGGACTGTCCTCTGCCTATGGACATCCCTCTGCCTCTGGACATCCCTCTGCCTCTTGCTGCCTTTTTCGGTGCTGCGCAGACCACCACCTCTCCACTGCTTTCCTCGCTGGACATCACCCCTGGCCAAGTGGGGTCGGTCATTTCGTCATCCACCACCTCCTCTTCCACTTCCTCACTCTGCTCCTCCTGCTGCCCACTGGACATTCCAACAGCCTCCCTTGATGGCAACTGCGTCTCATCATCATCATCGCTCATGATAACAGATGCTGGCTCAGGGTCCACATCAGCAGGAGATGGCGAAAACTCAAGTGTTTGGGCATCACTACAAACAAATTCCTCTGCTAGCTCCTGGGATTCTTCCGGCACATCTGAAAAAGGACCCGAAAAGAGCTCCTGGGAGGGGTCACTGGTGGGATGACTCTGTTGGCCAGGTGTGGAGGAAGGAGGGTCAGAGTGAGACTGTGTGGATGACTGGCTGGTGGACAACTGTGTGGAAGCGCTATCGGCTATCCATTGCACCACCTGTTCAACCTGCTCAGGCCTCAACAGCGGTGTAACCCGCCCCCTGCTTAACTGTCCCATAAAGGCAGGGATTCTGGATGAGCGGGATCCTGGCTGACCCTCACCAGCACGCATTGTATCCCCACTGGCTTCAACAAGGCCCCCAACAGCATTTCCGCGCCCCCGTCCTCGTCCACGTCCTATTCCACTAGCCCCCCTCCGCATTTTATTTTTTTTTGGTTACAATATTTTGCCTTCACAGCCATGAAATTATTTTGCAAGAGAACGCACAGTACAGTTGCCAATTATAAGGCCTATATATTTTATAGTTCAAGGTACACAGCCGTGTACTAACTGTTCAGACAGTGGGTATTAACACCAGGTATTTAAATTAGTTTGCAAGAGAACGCACAGTACAGTTGCCAATTATAAGGCCTATATATTTTATAGTTCAAGGTACACAGCCGTGTACTAACTGTTCAGACGGTGGGTATTAACACCAGGTATTTAAATTAGTTTGCAAGAGAACGCACAGTAAAGTTGCCAATTATAAGGCCTAAATATTTTATAGTTCAAGGTACACAGCCGTGTACTAACTGTTCAGACGGTGGGTATTAACACCAGGTATTTAAATTAGTTTGCAAGAGAACGCACAGTATAGTTGCCAATTATAAGGCCTATATATTTTATAGTTCAAGGTACACAGCCGTGTACTAACTGTTCAGACGGTGGGGTATTAACACCAGGTATTTAAATTATTTTGCAAGAGAACGCACAGTACAGTTGCCAATTATAAGGCCTATATATTTTATAGTTCAAGGTACACAGCCGTGTACTAACTGTTCAGACGGTGGGTATTAACACCAGGTATTTAAATTATTTTGCAAGAGAACGCACAGTACAGTTGCCAATTATAAGGCCTATATATTTTATAGTTCAAGGTACACAGCCGTGTACTAACTGTTCAGACGGTGGGTATTAACACCAGGTATTTAAATTAGTTTGCAAGAGAACGCACAGTACAGTTGCCAATTATAAGGCCTATATATTTTATAGTTCAAGGTACACAGCCGTGTACTAACTGTTCAGACGGTGGGTATTAACACCAGGTATTTAAATTAGTTTGCAAGAGAACGCACAGTACAGTTGCCAATTATAAGGCCTAAATATTTTATAGTTCAAGGTACACAGCCATGTACTAACTGTTCAGACGGTGGGTATTAACACCAGGTATTTAAATTATTTTGCAAGAGAACGCACAGTACAGTTGCCAATTATAAGGCCTATATATTTTATAGTTCAAGGTACACAGCCGTGTACTAACTGTTCAGACGGTGGGTATTAACATCAGGTATTTAAATTAGTTTGCAAGAGAACGCACAGTACAGTTGCCAATTATAAGGCCTATATATTTTAAAGTTCAAGGTACACAGCCGTGTACTAACTGTTCAGACGGTGGGTATTAACACCAGGTATTTAAATTAGTTTGCAAGAGAACGCACAGTACAGTTGCCAATTATAAGGCCTAAATATTTTATAGTTCAAGGTACACAGCCGTGTACTAACTGTTCAGACGGTGGGTATTAACACCAGGTATTTAAATTATTTTGCAAAAGAACGCCACAGTACAGTTGCCAATTATAAGGCCTATATATTTTATAGTTCAAGGTACACAGCCGTGTACTAACTGTTCAGACGGTGGGTATTAACACCAGGTATTTAAATTAGTTTGCAAGAGAACGCACAGTACAGTTGCCAATTATAAGGCCTATATATTTTATAGTTCAAGGTACACAGCCGTGTACTAACTGTTCAGACGGTGGGTATTAACACCAGGTATTTAAATTAGTTTGCAAGAGAACGCACAGTACAGTTGCCAATTATAAGGCCTATATATTTTAAAGTTCAAGGTACACAGCCGTGTACTAACTGTTCAGACGGTGGGTATTAACGCCAGGTATTTAAATTAGTTTGCAAGAGAACGCACAGTACAGTTGCCAATTATAAGGCCTATATATTTTATAGTTCAAGGTACACAGCCGTGTACTAACTGTTCAGACGGTGGGTATTAACACCAGGTATTTAAATTATTTTGCAAGAGAACGCACAGTACAGTTGCCAATTATAAGGCCTATATATTTTATAGTTCAAGGTACACAGCCGTGTACTAACTGTTCAGACGGTGGGTATTAACACCAGGTATTTAAATTAGTTTGCAAGAGAACGCACAGTACAGTTGCCAATTATAAGGCCTATATATTTTAAAGTTCAAGGTACACAGCCATGTACTAACTGTTCAGACGGTGGGTATTAACACCAGGTATTTAAATTAGTTTGCAAGAGAACGCACAGTACAGTTGCCAATTATAAGGCCTATATATTTTATAGTTCAAGGTACACAGCCGTGTACTAACTGTTCAGACAGTGGGTATTAACACCAGGTATTTAAATTAGTTTGCAAGAGAACGCACAGTACAGTTGCCAATTATAAGGCCTATATATTTTATAAAGTAGTTGAATATAGTGGCTCACCAAAATTGAGAAAAATGAATAAGGTGCTCTCGCCCTTGACCTTACCCAAGGGTCTTTGTAAAGAAATAGCAATAGGTACTAGAATTGGGTGGGCACACTTACATTAGCAGTCAAGGCAATCAGTCACCGATAAATTTAGATGAGGTAGTGAATAGTTCACAAATAATAAATAATTAATACATATATGTGATAAACTAAAATTATTTATTATAATGTCCTGATTAAAAAAAAAAAAGGTAACAAAAATAACAAAAATAAAAAGAGTATACTGGGCCCAGTTAATGGTATGAAGTAAAAAACAGATAAAAAATAAAAAATAATAACAAAAATGAAGGCATAAAAATGTAATTATAAAATATAAAAATCCAAAAAATACTGTAATAGCAATAGTCCAATGTGCTATGTTGTGATCCAGTCTAATCACTGTGTTTCAGTGGAGTCCACTACGGTATATATGTACCAGATGTAGGTATAACGTTGCCTTGAATGGTTATATTCAAATGAACGGCATCTCCTATTTAAGTAACAATAGTAACAGTTCAATAGATCCCAAGGTATCGGTTTATGAAATATACGTATATTCTTATTCAATTGCCAGTCAGGCTTGGTACTTTACCCACTCCTCTGGTATGTGTGTCGCTTATTCCGGCGTGACTTCTCTCCGTCTCCTCTGCTCAGCGTTGCTCTGTGCTGTAGCGAGCGCGCGCGCTTGCCGGCGTTTTGTAGTTTAAACCTCGTGGCGTCCCACGTGGATACTGGTTTCGGTGCTGTGGTGTGCGCTGATGGCCTATCAGCGTCACAGTATCGAGGTGAGTTTTCTGGTATAAATGGAACTTGTAGTTGCGCTAGGTAGTAATTGCGCTGTATAGTGGTTATTTCACTGGTTCTCACTGGATCTCTCTCTCCCAAACGCGTTTCGGGGGTCCTAACTGCCCCCTTTCTCAATGAGACCATTGAGAAAGGGGGCAGTTAGGACCCCCGAAACGCGTTTGGGAGAGAGAGATCCAGTGAGAACCAGTGAAATAACCACTATACAGCGCAATTACTACCTAGCGCAACTACAAGTTCCATTTATACCAGAAAACTCACCTCGATACTGTGACGCTGATAGGCCATCAGCGCACACCACAGCACCGAAACCAGTATCCACGTGGGACGCCACGAGGTTTAAACTACAAAACGCCGGCAAGCGCGCGCTCTCGCTACAGCACAGAGCAACGCTGAGCAGAGGAGACGGAGAGAAGTCACGCCGGAATAAGCGACACACATACCAGAGGAGTGGGTAAAGTACCAAGCCTGACTGGCAATTGAATAAGAATATACGTATATTTCATAAACCGATACCTTGGGATCTATTGAACTGTTACTATTGTTACTTAAATAGGAGATGCCGTTCATTTGAATATAACCATTCAAGGCAACGTTATACCTACATCTGGTACATATATACCGTAGTGGACTCCACTGAAACACAGTGATTAGACTGGATCACAACATAGCACATTGGACTATTGCTATTACAGTATTTTTTGGATTTTTATATTTTATAATTACATTTTTATGCCTTCATTTTTGTTATTATTTTTTATTTTTTATCTGTTTTTTACTTCATACCATTAACTGGGCCCAGTATACTCTTTTTATTTTTGTTATTTTTGTTACCTTTTTTTTTTTTTTTTTTAATCAGGACATTATAATAAATAATTTTAGTTTATCACATATATGTATTAATTATTTATTATTTGTGAACTATTCACTATATATTTTATAGTTCAAGGTACACAGCCGTGTACTAACTGTTCAGACGGTGGGTATTAACATCAGGTATTTAAATTAGTTTGCAAGAGAACGCACAGTACAGTTGCCAATTATAAGGCCTATATATTTTATAGTTCAAGGTACACAGCAGTAGTGCCAAATATAGTTTGGTATGTAGCAGAGCACCTAATACACCACTAATGCCTCTCTCTGTCCCTACTCCAGCAGCTATCCCTGAATACAGCAGCCGTTCTCTGTAAAGTGTATATTGTAGTAAAGTTATCACTGTACTGCACTATAGTAGCCCTGATAAGGGCTTTTTATCATGCTCCTGCCTGTCCAACAGCTAAAACCTGTCTCTCCCTTCTCCAGCCTCTGTCCCTGACTAAGTTCACGCAGCATATGCGTACGAGCAGGAAGAGCTGAGTTTTTAATATTCGAGGTCACATGGTTTTTCCAGCCAATCCATGTAGACGCCTTTTTCGCGCTGCCAGCGTGCTCAGCGTGCCTGTCATACCCCCCCTGCATGGTGATTGGTGGAAAAAGAGCGCCAGGGAAGGTGGGAGGGGAAACGAATTCTAAGTGCGCCATCGCCGTTATACTCGAACGAAATCGAGTACGCCGAATAGCGTAGTATTCGATCGAATACCAGCTCGATCGAACACTACTCGCTCATCTCTAGTGATAATTTCCTGTTCTGTACAGGTAACTTTTCAAAAGCCATTATCATTATCACCACAGGCAGAACTACAATGACAGATCTCACCTCTGTATAGATAACACAGGACCCATCAATGCCAATATGTGATATCACAAATTTCCCATAGAAGTAATTGAGGTCCCCTCCAGCCCCAGAACAGAATGTCTTGACATGATTTAGGCCTAGTAGCCAGTGTGAAAGCTGCAGGATTTTATGATTTTGATTTAGATATAGAGAGTGACATGGAAAATAAAAAATAAAAAATTCTAAAAACAAATGTGATTGCTATATAAAAACTTGATTTAAACAATAGGCTATTTTCTGATGACATACTTCCTTTAATGTACCCAACTACCTTGGACCTGAACTTATCTCCAGGATGAGGATCCTGGCCACAATCATACCTGGTAAGGCAGTCACCAGTCACCATATGTACTAAATAATACATTAGGAAAAAAGCCATAAATGATTTGATGTTATACCTGGCCACCTTTGGGTCTTGTCGGAAGAGTAGTAGAATATTCTTAGTATTTATAAAGAGCGCCCAACAAGGAAAAACAAGCCAGAAGTAGTATGAGGACCCCACGCTGCAGCACAATACCAATTAGCTTTAGATTTGTACCTCCAAATATCTAGAAGAGGGAATAGAAAGTGTCCCCAACCAAGACAAGAATGATATATTTTCTTTATAAATAGATTTAGTGCAATTTTATTAAAACCAATGGGTAGATGTAGGAAAACATCACATCAAATAAAATTGTATCAATATCCATTTATTTTCTTTAAATTGTACCATCAGTTTCTGTACAAATCTTTATGCAAAATAAGAGGTTCCTCTAGAGTTGCAAATCCTTTTCCAAAGGTCTTGTCAAATTGTACTACTTGAAGACGCCACAACATAATGTTGACAGTAACGTTACAAGAAAATAACATTGTTCTGTGGACAAAGGAACAAACCTGAGATATGAGTGTATCACATGCTGAAGATAAACCAAGTCCTACTGAAAGTCCAGTGACTGAAATAACCTAAAATTAAAGAACATAGGCAATTATATGGGGGATTTAGTGGGGGCTGGGGTTAGAGAGGAAAGTAGGGAGAAGACTGGGCAGGACATTAACCAAGGTAACTCAAAAATCCCAGATATTAACTTTGCAGGTAATAGTAATTTAAAATGTAGTTTCAAAAATTGCAGAAGTCTAGCTAGCAAAATGGGGGAGCTGGAGGCTATAGTACTAGAGGAACACATAGATGTAGTTGGTGTGGCTGAGACGTGGTTGGACTCTTCACATGACTGGGCTGTAAATATTGAGGGTTTTACGCTATTTAGGAAAAGACAGGGTCAATAGAAAAAGTGGTGGTGTCTGCCTGTATGTGAGGAATGATCTGAAGACAAGTGTGAAAGAGGCAATTGTGGGTGAGGATGGTGAGGATGTTGAAACCTTATGGGTGGAAGTTCAAAGGGATATAAACTGTAAGGGATCGCTCTCTCTCGGGGGGGTCGCCATCACAGACTTCTTCCAACACACGGGATTTTCAAGTCCAAGACAGCTTTATTTGCTCTTCAGCACAAAAAAACACATTGCCAAACAAACACCTGTCCGTCTAGGCTCTGACTAACACAGGTTTGGTCCTAACTCACCTAATAAAACACAGTTCACACACCCAGCGTTTAGATGTGGCTTCCTCAGCCATCTGGTGAAGCCCTCCTGGCTTTGACCTCCTCAGCAACTTTGAGGGGAGATGGTCCAGCAGTCCTCCCAACTGTGACCGTGCAACCCTCTAACCCTAGGCGTCGCTGGGCCCCCCCAAACTTTAGGCTATACCAAGCCTTGTGGCCCCTCAGCCCTCCTGGCTGAGACCACACAGAGCCTCCGCAGGCTACAACCCTTTAGGCTTCCTCAGCCTTCCTCAGCCTTGTGGCCCCCCAGCCTTCCTGGCTGGGATAACATGGGCCCTCTCTCTCTCACATACACAGAGGGACGTTTTATCCCTCCGTGATTACACAGCAGGCCTCACCTGCAATCTGTCAGCTTACCGCAACACCTGTAGTGGAAGGGTGTGGACTGGAAGACTCCCACTACCAACCTGTCTCCAAGTCCAAGAAATCCGGCCCATGTCACTTTAAACAAAAACTCCAGCAAGCTATGCCTTGCTGAAGCAGCACCATTTCAGAATTTCAGTTATCTCACTAAAACTAAACTGAACAACTGAGTGAGATACACACCCCTACTACACATTTACCGTGCATTTTACTATACACATCACCACGAAACACTGAAAGAATAATACTTGGTGTAATCTATAGACCCCCTAACATCACAGAGGAGATACAAACACAACTGTATAACCAAATAGAGCGGGCTGCACAGGCCGGTACAGTGGTCATAATGGGAGATTTTAACTTCACAGACATTAACTGGGGTCATGGTTCTGCCTCAAGCGCAGAGGGGAAAAGATTCCGCAACTTGGTGCAGGACCACTTTATGGGCCTGTTTGTAGAAGCACTCACTAGGGGCAATGCTCTGTTGGATCTGGTAATTTAGTTTGATATTATGTGGTATTGCTACCTAGGAAATGAACTGTATAAAGTATTTTTTTTTCTTTTTGCAGTGTATATTGGCAGCATTACTGTAAAGCAGGGGTTTGGAACCTTCGGCCCGCGGGCCGCATACCGTTTCATGTGGCCCCTGACCCCCTGCCAGAAAATGCTAATGACCACTTCCATTATGGAAGCGGTTATTAGCATGTGGGAGGCACGGGAAGGTGAGAACAGCGCTGCATTGGCTGTCTTCACCTTCCCTGGTTTTCTTCCTGCCCCACGCTGTGTCCTGACACGTACAGTGTCAGGACATAGCGCACGGGGTCAGGTCATCTGTGCAATATCAGGTCACTGTACAGCGGGTCAGGAAGAAGACCAGAGAGGGTAGGTGAATCTGCCAAGTGGCAGCGCCGTTCGGAGCTAGAGAGGTAAGTTTATTTTATTATTTATTTTAAATGTCTGAGGTCTGGTTGGGGCTGATCTGAGGTTTGGGACGGTCTGATGGGGTCTGATCTGAGGCTGGGGGGTCTGATGGGGGCTGATCTGAGGTTGACGGGTCTGATCTGATGCTGGGGGGCTGATAGGGGTCTGATCTGAGGCTGGGGAGCCTATTGGGGTTCTGATCTGAGGCTGGGGGTGTCTGATCTGAGGCTGGGGGTGTCTGATAGGGGGGCTGATCTGAGGCTGGGGGTCTTATAGGGGTCTGATCTGAGGCTGGGAGGCCTATTGGGGGTCTGATCTGGGGATGGGGGTCTGATGGGGGTCTGATCTAAGGTTGGGAGGTCTGATGGGGGGTGTGATCTAAGGCTGGGGGTTTGATCTAAGGCTGGGAAGGGTCTGATAAAGGTCTTATCTGAGGCTAATGTAGGCAGGGGAGTCTGATAGGAGGCTTATTTGAGGCTGATGAAGGTGGGGGGCAGACCTGAGGCTGAGAAAGGCAGGAACAGTTGCAAAGAAAGAGGCAGGGACAGTGACAGAGAGAGTTGAATCTGGGTGAACCCCTCTCTGGGATGAGTTTGGCTGCCATTAATGCCAAATAAAGAACTAAATATATAACATTCTCAACTATATGTGGTCAAAATGGCGCGTGTACTATTTGTAATATATCGTGCAGGCGCCATTTTGTGCTACAAAAATACAGCGCTCTAGATTTTTTTAATTTAAGCACAATTTCTGTAACTTACCTGTAAGTCACCACAAAGTGACTAAGTTGACCAAATATAGCAGTCCAACTTTTAAGGTGAGAATTTTGTATGGCCCCCGACCGATGTTACAAATATCCAAATGGCCCTCAGGAGCAAAAGGTTCCGCACCCCACAGCATTGTTTTCTTAGGTACCATACTGCATGACTAGTAACTTGATACTGGTTTATATTTCTATTTGTATACTATTTGAAAGTATACTGTATGGGAAGGAAGATGCATATGATTCTGAGTTAAATGATTTATTGATGTAAGAAAATATAGTAAGTATTTAGCTTAGTTTTCAGCATAGTGCTATAACATTTTCCTATTTGCAGTTACCAGCAGTCCCTGTGATTGTTACTGTACAAAAGTGACACAGACCTAGCTCAAATTGGCCTCATTCTCCCTGTCCAAGGTTGGAAGGCAATTGCTAAGCTCTCGTCCCATGAAAAGGATACATTATGTTTTTTCTTTGTAAAAGTATATTCACAATTGGTAAGGGGTGTAACAAATGAATGCATTTTTCTTTTGTTTTCTTTTTCTACAATTTGGCAATTAGTCTTCTGCATTCCCACCATTAATATACCTTCAATCCACATAGTACTCTCTTTCCTGACACTCTTATGCCTCATTCACACGTCAGTGATTTCCTTCAGTGATTTGGAGCCAAAACCAGGTGCGGCTCTAAACACAGAACGGGTGCAGATCTTTCCCTTATACCTTATGTCTGTGGAGTTGCAGTAACCACATGCAGATAAACATTAATTGCTATTTTGCACCAGTACTTGACATGGTTTCAAGTTAAAAACACAGGTGCAGCACCACAGCTCGGGCACAACATGTAGGGGCAACATTACTGAGTTTTCGTAAACTTACTGCATTGGCAAGTGTCACTGCATCCAGCTCTTCTTTGCCCAGGTGACCACAGTATATGGAGCTGACAATATTGATCATGAAACACAGCACCTGCGAGAGAATCTGTACCAAGAAAAAAAAAGAAGCTTGCGTTTCAAATATAAACGTGAAATGATTTGAGAGGCAACTGGTTATTGATAATTGGACACGTGGTTTTCTTAAAACTGTGTGGCTATAACAGCCAGTTAACAGCCATTTGGTTGCAAGTAAGCTATCCTAACACAATATACTGAATGATGCTTTAAAGAAGTACACATTGGAGGTAGGACTACATCAAGGGGTGCACCACCAATGAGGCCAGGTGAGACGATCGCCTCAGGCAGCACCAGGTAGAGGCAAGAGGGGGGTTAGGTTAAGAAATTTGTAAATTTGTATTAGGAAGGGGGGGTGCACCATTTCAGTTTTTGCTTCAGACACCAAAAAGGCTAGGTGCACCCCTGACTACACCACAACTCCAGATTGCATGCACAGAGTCACAGGTGCCCACACCTTTGCTTATTTTCTCTTAAAGGGATTGTATTTGGACACATCAGTGATAATCACACAGATAAGTACAGAAGTACGCAACAATGTCTGACTTCGTTTAATTTCATGTGTAGCCTTAGCTTTGACCTGTACTGTGATTTAAAATCCTATGTGAGATGAATATTTCATGTTTTTTTGCATGGTTTTTTTTTGCATCTGAGTTGCATGTTTTTTTAATGTGAGTTGCACGTTACATAGCATCTATAGATATCATGTTTGCATTTATAACATTACTAAAAAAATTGTCTAAAAGCAGCCACTTAAGCATAAGTGAGATCTGGAATTGACTCCACCTATATGACCCCAGGGCTCATGGATACCAATAGAACAAATTGAAATTGTCAGGTCGCTATGGTGACTAGAAAATTAACCCTCTTTGCAGTCAGACAGAAGGGGCACTTATTGGTTTCAGCTCTATTAGCACAGATCAATGTAGGAGGAGTAAGCTGCATAGTGCAGAAAGTAATGGATACCACACAATGAACGACCAGATTGCAAAAGTGGCCATAAAAATCGAATCAGTTCTGAAGGCCTCTTTACATGGACTGCCAAATCAAGCAATTATTGGGAATGTTCTGTTCATTCCCAATAATTGCTTGATCATCAGAAGAGAGCACTGTATGGGGACCAGGGATTGCTGCTGTGATCGCTAGTCTCCATAAAGAATTATTGTTTCTGGGCAGCAGATCACTGTTTAGAAACAATTATTTAGGTAACGGCCTTAATAATGCTTTCACTCAATGAACAAGTGTTTGCTCATTGATTGGGTGATCTGCAGCACCTTTACACGGGGCAATTATCAGAAACAAGCATTGTGCTTTCCTGATAATTGCTCAGATCATGGAAAGGAGATTTTTCTGGTAATTTTTTTCCTAGGAGTCCTTTATGACAGCTTTATAACATGAGACGTTAACAGGCCCTCCACACCCTCATCTACCACTGTTTTACATATAGCTACTTAGGCACCATTGTCATTATCTACACTAGAATATATATACTGTACATAAGAATAGGGAGGGAAATAAGCTTGCTGTCGCTGAGGATTCCTAGAAAACGAATTACAGGTAAGAAGAACAATTTTTTTTTCAGTTCATCCTCCAGCAGCAGAGGAGAATATGAATTATAATAATTGGGGAGGGACAATAGCTAGAAATACTTTTCTCCCAAACAAAAATCTATCATTGACAGCAGATCGAATATTTAGTATATCAAGAAGATATGGTGTGTCGACCAGGTCAGAGATGCTTCTGCCTTCACAGCCTAGGTGACAGAAACAGCCCTAGTGGAATGGATTGCCTGTCCTTTTGGAGATGGTATTTGTGGGCTACGTAATCTTCGGATCTTTTCTCTCCATTGTTGGTTCGCTGAGACTGAATATAAAGATTTTGATCTTTCCTCCAAAGTATGGAGATTTCCAAGTACATTAAAGAGACCCTGTAGCAATGTGCTACAGTATGCCAGTACAGTGAAATCCATTCACCCATACACTGCAGTGTACTAGTATACTGATTTCAAGAACAGTTAAGAAATTTGCAGCACTAGTTAAAGATTCAAAATGAATCACATTTATTAATCCATATGATAAAAAGTAATCATGTAGCAATGTTACATGTTTTTCTCAGCACAGATCAAGGAAATCCAGATTTTTTCAAGCAAGCAACGTTTCAGTCCAGAATGGACATTTATCAAGCCAAATCTAGACACGAGTATGGAGCAGGGAAGGCACAGATAACAGATAACTTTTCGTTATGTGGATTAAAAACTGTGATTCCTTTTTCATCTTTAAAGGGATTCTGTCAGCAGCATTTCACATATTGAGATATTTATACCATTGGATTGGGCCAGTTATAAGCATTTCTAAACTGTAATTGTTATAGGTCACTGAGGCAGTTTTTCAGTTAAAAAAACGATTTTTAGGAGCTGTTACTCACAGTAAATAAGGAGCCCAAGGGGAGTTCCCAACCGTTGCTGGAGCCCGGGCTCGGCGATTCCTTGGAGCCCAGGCACGCCCACCTACTTAATATTCACTTCACTTCGTTCAGTGAAGCTCCGGCTCCGGCGAAATCCCGCGCATGCGCAGTACATCAGGAGAGGCCAGTGCCCGCAGACTGCACGGGCGCCAGCCTCTGGATGTACTGCGCATGCGCGGGATTTCGCCGGAGCTTCACTGAACGAAGTGAAGTGAATATTAAGTAGGTGGGCGTGCCTGGGCTCCAAGGAATCGCCGAGCCCGGGCTCCAGCAACGGTTGGGAACTCCCCTTGGGCTCCTTATTTACTGTGAGTGACAGCTCCTAAAAATCATTTTTTTAACTGAAAAACTGCCTCAGTGACCTATAACAATTACAGTTTAGAAATGCTTATAACTGGCCCAATCCAATGGTATAAATATCTCAATATGTGAAATGCTGCTGACAGAATCCCTTTAAGAAGTAGTTCCTGATAGAATCAGCATTCTGTTGGAAGCCTTCCCTGTTCATTACTCAGCCCACATCTACACCATATTTGGCCTGACAAAGAATCTGGATTTCCTTTATCTATGCTGACATTTAATATTGCTGCACTGATTACTTTTAGTTGTATGGATTAATAAATGTGATTCATGTAGTGCCGCAAATTTTTTAACTGTACAGTCTTGGGCTGAGTCTTTCTGCGACCACCTTCATAATTGAAAGGAGTGCATTAACATAAGAACTGTACTGATTCCAAAGTCCAAAACACCTGAATATCAGGTGCCTATTTTTTTCTTTTTTAGTAAAAACAGTAAAATCCATAAATAAAATATGTACCAAAATGTATTTCAGGGAATTTAGAGCATTTTAAGTAATCTTGTCTAAAGAGTTAGTTACCCTTTAAAATTGATGCAGCTCTATTGACTTGGTGGTGGCTGTTGTAATATCACATTGATTGAATAAAGTCCTAGCAGTTTATCCTCAGGATAGGTCATCAATATCAGATCATGGGGTGTCCGACACATGGGACCCCCTCCAATCAACTGCTAGAAGGCCATGTGATGTCACCGTACATCGGTCACATGGCCTAGTTGCGGTTCAGCACCAATGAAGTAAATAGAGTTCCAATGTTGGGGCCTAGTACTCTGAAAGATGCAAGCTTCCACCAGTGGATACTGATGCCAAACCCCCTTCTTCAACTTCTTTGCATTTAACCACCAGTGAAGTGAAATCTTGACTAGACCTTTGAGCGATAGAGGATTCTTCTCCCAGATTTAGGATTTGAGATTAAAGTAATCTTGACTGAAGTGGCATTGGTACAATGCTTGGATTGCAGGCCTCATTGCTCTCAGGGCAGACATAGCATTTCTTAGAAACATTGAGTTGTTTTTAGAATAAAAATATTTTCTTCTGTAAATCTGTAATTTCATCTGTAATTTTTTTGCGAGAGAAAGGACTATTGTTTTTGAGAATTTAAGAGGGATGTGGTAGACAAAATCCAAATGAAAGGCAAATGAATTCACATTGGTAAATGATCCTGGATAATTGCAAATCTGAGAGACTTCATATTGAGGATATATGGAGATCTGTTAATATGCATCCTGAAGGTCATTATATCATAAATTATTGTTTGGAAATATCCATTCTGTTTCTTTACAAGAACAAGGAACAATGGCCTAGATGTCTTTCTATCAGGGGAACTGAAGTATCACCTGCATCTGAAGTATTTTTCTGTAGTCCTTCTAACACTTTTTGAAGTATATAAGAAGGTAGGGTATAGCACAGCAAGCTGTTTTTTCAGTGCTCCTTCGCTCAGGGCCTGTTGGATGCCCTGGAACATGAACTTTAAAAATTCTGTACCCAGGAACAGCAATACAATACAATTCACCTCAGTGCTGTATGGACTATTTCCAGGGATTCATACTGTTGGGGCTATCCAGGAGGCCTAGCGCCTTATGAACTGTTTTAAGGACTCTATATGGTTTGCCAGGAATTACCTTATTCTCAGGAGGTAGAGGATGTCCATCCTGAACTGCCGCAGCCCCTCTGTCCTCTTTTGTGTCTGTCCTTTCAATAAAGCTTCAGGCAGTAGCATGGTTGGAGGATTATGTAAATTTGTGAGTGTATAGGAATGCTAGTATACCGTACATTGTGATGTATAGTGTAGGCTAGCCTGGGCTTTACATTACAAAGACATGCTATGAATGACAAATGGTATTATTTACTGAGTGCTGCCTCACGGCCTTCGCTGCATCGCAGTACTTTGAATGTTTGATGACATTTTCATTGTAATAAATTAACTTTTCAATCAAAAAATGTGCACGTGAGCTTTCCTCTGAGATATTGTGGAAAGCTTCCTTGTCACCCTACTGTGTAGGGGGAGAGGGAATAAATATATGGAAAGCTCCAGCAGCACAGTGTCTCAGTAGTTAGCAGTGTTGGGGTCCTGGGTTCAAATCTGACCAAGGACATCTGCATAGAGCTTGTATGTTCTCCCCGTGCTTGCGTGGGTTTCTTCAGGGTACTCCGGTTTCCTCCCACATTCCAAAAAGAAATACTGATAGGGAAATAGGGAACTTAGATCATGAACCCCATTGGGCACAGTGTGGTGCTAAGGTCTGTAAAGCACTGCAGAATATAGTAGCGATATGTAAGTGCGTCAAATAAATAAAAAATAATACATACCCCTAAGCAGACTTATTGGGTTGGGGTTCACACAGTGCTCTGCAGATTCATAACAGATACTTCAGGTATTGTTAGGAAGGGAAATTAAGTCTTTAATTCCCACCTTATATAGGTCAGAGATATCAAGGTGACTTTCAGGCTGAGATTTGCCAAAACTTCTCATTCAAAGGAAAACACTCCAGTAGGACCCTTTTTTAAAGTTGGTGTGTTACTGAACATTGGCGCACACCCAGCATCCTTGGAAACAGCATCAGGGTCTGTAAGGGAAGGAAGCTGGGAACTCATTTGAGAACCAAAGCCTGCCCTTTTCTCTGCTCAGCATAGCATTCCAGGTGTCACAGGAGAACAGAGTAAGTCTTGGCATTGAAGGAGAGAGAAACAGCTAGAGAGGAGGAAGGTAGACCAATCGATTCCTGCTGTCTGGTCAGTACTTTCAGCAACAGGAGGTTGCGAGAAAAAAAAGTATCTGCAGTGCCCCAGTAGGGACAGGAAAAAATGGTGGATGAGGTTAGGGAGGGGCTTTTAATCTCTCTGTTTCCTGGCCCTAATTAAGGTGTGGAGTCAACCTCCAGCAATGCCCTTTGAAAACCCTTCTATAACGTATGACTGATCTGGTGTAAATTTTCAGTTTTGTCAGATATTGCATTTACATTGTTCCACACCACCAATAGGTGACATGAGGAAAACTTTCAATATGATGACAACCAGCTGCTTAGTTTGACATATTTGTAACACAATACATGCTTCAAAACCTGTTCATATGCTGTACATGTATCAGTATGTGCAAGCCTTAACTGTGGGGTAGGATATCAGCAATAACTTACCAAAGGTCCTGCTAATCCACATAGCTGCTTAACTTCAACTGTGGAATTACCTGGGAAAGTCTGGCGTAGTCTTTGCAGAAAAGCACTACAGTGTTTCTGTAGCAGGGGATGAAATCTCTGAGTTATTCCATTTTCTTGATCCTTCATGATGATATGCTCCATCTGCTGACTGTAGTCAAACTAAATAACTCACTTGTAACATTCACATTTGCTTGAAAGATCTAGATTTACTCATTAACAAAAATCTTTCATCTATTGTCTTTGCAGTCTTTGCAGAAAAGCACTACAGTGTTTCTGTAGCAGGGGATGAAATCTCTGAGTTATTCCATTTTCTTGATCCTTCATGATGATATGCTCCATCTGCTGACTGTAGTCAAACTAAATAACTCACTTGTAACATTCACATTTGCTTGAAAGATCTAGATTTACTCATTAACAAAAATCTTTCATCTATTGAAAGAAGCAGTTTAATATCCTTGTGTACCACTTGACCAATTTCTCTACACTCATAACCTGGAATGAAAAATGGAACATTTTTTTCTTTTCCATTGCTACACAATCTAACACAGCTCTTTGCCACTTGTCTGCCGCAGTGGAGGCAGACAACACAGCTGCTATAGGGGTTCACTGACCTTGGGTCCCCGTTGAATGTCCAGAGTATAAAAACGGAAATAATGCAACTAACTTGTGATTGGAGCAGGAGCGAAGCCTCCCCCTTGCTGCACTAGGAAGTTATAAATACCACCCATCTAATGTGCAAGCCACTAAGAGCCATTTTTTAAAGGAAAGGGCATTCACTAGGCAAGGAATTGGTGCGTGCCGATATTTCTAAAAGAAAGGAAAGTAAACAAAGATTTTTAAAAACTAAGAAAAATGGCACCTTTCCTTGCCTACCATGCCAGAATTGTTCATCTATTAGAAAAGGAGACATTGTCACTCATCCAATGAACAGGAATAATATCCCGATCAGAGGATTCCTTACATGCAATACTGCTGGGGTTATTTACTTGCTTAAATCCCCTTGTGCTACATTGGACAGACATCACGACCTGTCAACTGAGAGTGAACGAGCATAGGTCAAATATCAGAAAAGGTCTACAAACGAGGGGTTAAATGTGACACAGGCTATTAATAAAAATTATTTGCAGACACAGGAGTAGCCAGACACTCCTGTGTCTCCAGGTGTTTGAAATAAAGGGAATCTGTCACTAGAATAATCGCTATTGAAGTAAAGCCATGGCCTAATAGCACTTAGTACCTTATTTCCAGATGTGCCTTTGTTCCAGCAATAGATGTTTTCTATTTTCTGAAAATCCAGTTTATTTGGTATGAAAATGAGCAAGTAAGGTGCCCAGAGGGGTGTCACTCTTGCAGGAAGGAGCCCAGGCACGCCTCCTACATCACATTTAATCCATAACTCTGCCCCCTTTTTTCCCTGCTCCCAACATGAGGGTGAGCTTGGGCACTAGCAGGAAGCGTACCTGGGCTCCTTCCTTCAAGAGTGACGCCCCTCTGGGCACCTTACTGGCTCAATTGCATACCAAATAAACTGGATTTTCAGAAGATAGAAAACACCATCCTAAACTACGCTACTGTGATATAACTGGATGTTTGTTTAATATTATTGATTCAATAACAGCATCACACATTATACTGACAAGGCTTCATGCACACAACTGTATCCATTTTACATTCTGAAAACTACAAATATGCAAAATAAGGACACTGGCCGTGTGTATTCTGCAATTTTCTCACACCTATCAGTAGAAATGGCTATACTTGCCTGCAAAATGGACAAGAATAGGACATGATCTATAATTTGAGGAATGACCACACAGATGCAGACAGCACACAGATGACATCCGTGTGCTGACTGTATTTTTGCCCGACCCATATAAATGAATGGGTCCGTGTGTGATCTGCAAAAAAAACTGATTCATGTGCATGAGGCCTTAGGCCTCTTTCACACTAGCGGCAGCACGGATCCGGCGCCTAAAGGGTGCAGCGCTCCGGCCCCACACATGTTGACACAGAGAACATACATACACACACATACACACAAACACATACATACTTACATACTCCAGCCAGGGACGCCGGCAGCACGTCTTCACGCGCCTCCTGCGTGCAGTGAGGACGATTCCCCACAGCGCCCTCTGCTGGGCACAGTGGGAAAACGTCATAGCTGCGCGCAGGAGGCGCGTGAAGACATGCTGCCGGCATCCCTGCTTGGAGTATGTGAGTATGTATGTGTTTGTGTGTATGTGTGAGTATGTATGTATTTCTGTATATGTGTAGCCGGATCCTGAATGACCCCCCATTGCAAGTCAATGGAGGACAGATCCGGATTACTGGTGTGTCACACCAAACGGATCCGTCCCCATTGACTTGCACTGGGGGTCATTCCGGATCAGTCTTGGTGCGGATGCCTGGACCAGAGAGAAAACCGCAGCATGCTGCGGTTTGTTCTCCGGTCTGAAGACGGAACGGAATGCTTTCAGGAGCATTCCGTTGTCTTCAGTTCAGTTTTGTCCCCATTGACAATGAATGGGGACAAAACTGAAGCGTTTTTTTCCGGTATTGAGCCCCTATGACGCCTTATCTACCTATACTATGGGCCTTATCTAGGTCTATTGAGAAAACAATAGAGCTATCATACTGCTATCCCAATTCTACTAATCCACTATTATACTAACAGATAATCTCTTTACTTCACATAGCACTAAACTAAAAATTAGTCACTTGTATACTTGAGTTTTATCTCTCTGTGAGGACTGATAAAGAAGGACAATATTTTGTATAAAATTTTCTATAGTATTGTACTGCCAAAATTTCTTTAATTCTATAAATAGTTAAATTTATATAGATATAAATATCCCTTTCTGATGGAAGAGTCCCTTTGAATTTTTGTTAAAGTTTCATTCTTGGCTTCCATCACCTCCACTAATTTGTTTCATAGGTTGAGTTTTTTTTTCCCTGTGATCTGGGTAAAATCATGGCAAGTTTGCATGGTGTAGATTTTCTATGCATATTTCACTGAGAATCATGTATGTAAATGTGCTCATTTAACAGTAGGTGTGTATTGTTGATACACAACTCACTATGCATACAAAGACTGTGGATTTTTTAACTAGGATCTTCAGCCGTATCGCAATAGTTACTTTAGAAGCTTTCTTCCCCTTTGTTCCTTCCGGCAAATTGGAAGTCCACTCTCCAAGACCTGGTGGATTCCATGTACTGGAGGTATGGAAAGATTCCTCCATCTGGTTTCTGGGATTTGGACAAAATGACTGAAGAATAATTTCTTGTACTCGATGACAAGGAGAGGTCACTTTTGGAAGAAAGGTTGGATCTAGTCTAAGGACGATTCTATCATCCTGGATCTTAAAGGGAACCTGTCATATCCGAAACACCCCCTGAACTAGAGTAAGCGGTGTATAGTGTAAGTGATGTTGAATCCGAATATGTAATTTTTATCTTCATACTCACTTCTATTGCGACTCTGTGCTCCCACAAACCTGCAGTAAAATGCTTTGAGTCCTCTCCATTATGTGAGTAAGCACTGGAGTCTACTAAGTGCATTTTACTGCAGGTTTGTGGGAGCACAACATCCGAATGGAAGCGAGTATGAAGATAAAAATTACATATTCGGATTCAGCATCACTTACACTATACACCGCTTTCTCTAGTTCAGGGGGTGTTTCAGAGATGACAGGTTTCCTTTAAGGAAGGGATCTCTGACCAAGAGAGACTGAATTTGGCCTATTCTTTTGGCTGATGTTATTGCCACAAAGAAGGTTATCTCCAACCCCTATAATGACCCCCCCCCCCCAATGCCCGGGCCCCTCAGATAGGTTATACTTACACTGCTCCCCTGCACATACGTATCTCCAGATGCCTACATAGCGTCCCTACATCTCCCTGTCACGTGGATTGAAACATCCGGCAGGGGTAAGCCAATAGCAGGCTGTGACGGGGATGAACCTCCCTAGCATCTCGGTGACGCTAGGAAGGGTCGTCCCAGTCGCAGCCTGCTATTGGCTAACCACCCCCCCCCCCAAAATCGCCGGATGTTTTGATCCATTCGACGGGGAGATGCAGTGGCCACCGTGTGGGCATCAGGAGCAGCGCGGGTGCTGGGGTAAGTATAACCTGAGGGGCCGGGCATTAGAGGAGGGTCGGTATAGAGGTTGTATAACCCCTTTAAGGAGAAGAGGTCTTATATCAGAAGAGTCGAAAAGATGCAAACGGAGAACAACATACATTTTTGAAGACAATATTAAAATCCTAAGGAGGAACTGCCTTCCTCAGGATGAGCATTATCCTGGAAATAGCCGTGACAAATCTCTTAACCCATCTGCGCTCAGTCAAAGAAAAATGTAAGAAGATACTAAGGGTGGAATTTGTACTTTTAAAGTACTAGGAATAGCAGAAGAGAATAAATATAGGGACTCCACCTAGTCTTGATGTAGATAGCAGATGTCACCCTTTTACGGCTTTGTTGAAGAGTGTAAATGGCTCTAATCGTTGATGCGGTTTTTTTTAGGGATTTCAGGATCCAAGCAGACAAAGGGGTTCTGTAGTTCTTTTAAACTGATGATCTATCCTCTGGATAGATCATCAGCATCTGATCAGTAGGAGTCCGACACCCGGGACCCCCGCGATCAGCTGTTTTAGAAGGCAGGGGCTAAGGCTACTTTCACACTAGCGTTTTAAAATTCCGGTATTGAGTTCCGTCATAGGGGCTCAATACCGGAATAAAATGCTTCAGTTTTGTCCCCATTCATTGTCAATGGGGACAAAACTAAACTGAAGACAACGGAATGCTTCTGAAAGCATTCTGTTCCGTCTTCAGACCGGAGAACAAACCGCAGCATGCTGCGGTTTTCTCTCCGGTCCAGGCATCCGCACCAAGACGGATCCGGAATGACCCCCAATGCAAGTCAATGGGGGAAGATCCGTCTGGTGTGACCACAATGGTAACCGGATCCGCCCTCCATTGACTTTCAATGGAGTTCATGACGGATCCGTCACCACATACACACATACAGACATACACAAACATATATACATACAAATACATACTAACATGGTCCCCGGCAGGTCGGCATGCACAGATGACGATTCCACCAGGCGCCCAGCAGAGGGCGCTGTGGGGAATAGTCACCTGTGCGAGCCGTCCTGCTCCTCCGGCGCTCTGAAGACCTGCCGGGAGCATGTAAGTATGTATGTGTATTTGTCTGTGTATATGTGTGTGTCTCTGTATGTACTGTGTGACATGTGTGGGGCCGGAGCGCGGTTCCGGCTCCACACGTCGATGCGGCAGTCCTGATCCGGCAGCACCCTTCACCTGCCGGATCAGGCCTGCCACTAGTGTGAAAGTAGCCTAATCTATGTTCACTTGAATGGCACCCGGGATCCCTGCCGATCAGATGCTGTTTAAAAGAACTACAGAACCCCTTCAAAGGGTTTCTGTCACAATTATCCCTATTAAACAGGCTGACATTATGCATGTGCAAATGTCAGCTGAATCTAACTGCGCTATTCTTTTTTTACGTATGTCCCTGTTTTTATGCAATTTTGTTTTATTATATGCAAATTAGCCTCTAGGAGCGGGGAAGGGGGGAGGGGGAGGGTTGGGCGTTGCTCCTGCTCCTAGAGGCAACATTCTCCCACCTCATGTCACGCCCTGCCATTCTTGATTGACAGGGCCAAGCAGCGTTCACCTCCTTCTGCTGGCCCTGTGTGCTGGGGAAATCTTGTGCCTGTGCTGTCCCGTTCAGTATTCGGCTCAGGCGCAGTAAGGGAAGGATGCTCGTCCTCTGCAGCATGGGGCTATCCCATTGCTCGTCTCCATGCAGGACAGCGGTGTGCTGGCGGCAGATCGTAATTACACAGCATGCTGAAAGATCTGAATTGGCCGATGAATGAGCATTTGCAATCGGAGGTAGCATTAGATCTGCCCAACTAATATACTCTTTAGGCTTTGAAACACCCAGGTGAAGGAGACCCTGAGATAACAGGCCCCTCTTGATTGGGAGAGAAATTTGATCTTCCAGTACCAGAAGTCTCAGAGGTGCAAACCAACTCCTAATGGATCAGGACAGGAGGACTAGGATAATCTTTGCTGATGCTTCCCTGATGTTTTGAGGAAAAGAATAGGCTAGATTCATGTCCCAAGGTTGGGACACAGATTCCACAGCTAAGGGATTGTCCCTTTTGTTGAGAGAAAAGCAGCAACTTTCTTGTTTTCTCTGAATGCGAACACCAGAAGGACCACTCTCCTGGTTGAAGTAGTCTTCAACTTAGGGCTCAAGCACACGGCCGGTGCCGGCCCGTATTCGGTGGGTCCGCAATACACGGGCACCGTTCGTGTGCAGCCCACATCACGGATCCGGGAGATGCGGAGCGGAGGCACAGATCGGAACACCACGGAAATACTACGGTGTGCTTCCGTGGTGTTTCTGGCCATGCCTCCGCACCGCAAAAAAGTAGCACAAGCACTACTTTTTTGTGGTGCAGACCGTCGGATGCGGATGGCGGACCCCATACCAATGAATGGGTCCGCGATCCGAATCCAGCGGCCCCACTGTCAGTGCCCGTGCATTGTGGACCGCAAATTACGCTCCACAGCAAAAGGCACTGACTGCACACACTCGTGTGCATGAGCCCTTAGTCCTGATTTAACAAGCCCCTTAGGAGAATCGCTGAAATGGAAGTCACCTACATTTCTTCCCCAGTGAAGATTTTTCCTGGTAAAGTCAGGGCGGTGATCGACATGCTGATGTGTATAAGTGTATAACAGGAGCCTGCCAATTGTGTCCCAAGGGGTAGGGGAAGTAAGAACTCTGCTCATGAAAACTGGACTCAAAGGGAGACAGGTGTATTCTTTCAGTGCTGCTAGCTGCTAAAAGGCACAACATTTTCAGGGCAATTTTGGCTACTAGTACTACAGACTGGTAGCTGTAATATGCTGCCCTGATATAAGGCAGCATATTGAGTTGACAGCTGTGTTTTATTGGTAATTTCAACAGACTGCTAATTTCTTTAGAATTTTCTAACCTGTGCAGGTCCACAATCTTCTGTCACATCTGAGTTGGCATTTCTTTAGTTTTACCCATGATTTGTCATACAAAGGAGATTTTAGATGCCTGAAACCTCATATTTATACCCTAGGGAGGTCCTGGAGAAGTTGGAGCTCTATGGTTTTGAAAGCACTATTCAGCTTGTTGATGTCATTAGGAGTCAGACTGATCCACATTTACCTTCAGATATGTTTCTAAATGATTTCCTACAAAGCCATTCAGGCTGCTAAATACACTGTCTATGCACAAATTATGTTTTACTCTGCCCTCGCCACTTTCCAAAAAAAGGGGTGTGGCGCAGGTGTTGCACAAGCAGAGTCATTGGCCTTGGCAGATAACATTTATGCCAATTTACTGGAGTAAATAACTGAAATCTATGCACCTCGTCTTAAATTAAGTGCTTCCAAAGTGCATGGCTTAGGCTGTTGTGTGTACATGTGCAGGAATGTTCCGTGTTTTTTTATGCAGCTTTTAAAGCCAAAACTAGAAGTGAATTAAAAAAAAAAAAGCAGTAGTAGCTTTATATATTCTATTTCTTTATGATTCATACCAGGTTTTTGACTTAAAAAAATTTAAGAAAAAAAAAATAAAATTGGAACGTGCAGAGGCACCCTCAGGGTATATGCACATCTGGCAGATACGTTGCAGGAATTTCTGCAACTGCAAATCAGTTCCATTTAACTCAATGGCACTGTTTTTGTCAGCAAACACATGGATTTCTGCAAACCTCATTCAGAAGACTGGTACAGGAACACAAAGGTCTTTAAAAAAATCTGCCACATGTGTGTGCAGAAATCCGTGTGCTTTCCTCCAAAACACCACCGTTCAGATCTAATTTTCAGTGGCAGACATTTCTGCTACTAGATAGTCATTAAATATAGAACACAAATAAAAATACAAAAAGGTTTTCCAGGCAAACATTCAAATTTATTTCAAATCACTTTCTAGGACATTTTAAGTAAAAAAAAAAATGTAGCAGAAAAGACAGATGGGCTATAAAATAGTGCAAATTTTAACCTTGGGTATAATATAAATGTTTAAAATACTATTTGAATTAAGTACAACATACACATTTATAGCAAAAACACAAGGTAGCTTTATGGGAATTCACAAGTGCCCATTATTTATCCCTGAAGCTGCACATTCATCTAAAGGTACAGTACCTCAAACAGTCCTAGTAACTGTCTCAGACGTCATTACTAAAGCTAGGGGGAACTAGCACCTGCCTCATAAGCTTCTGTTGGAGGCGTTTGGTTAAGGTTTCTTCCACTTTTGATGTTGAGGGTAAGGGCTCGTTCACACGGTCGTTGTGTGTCTGTGGCCGTATTGCGGTCCCCATACGGCAGGTCTGCAATACATGGGCACCGGCTGTTTGCACCCTGCATCATGGATCGCAGACCCATTTACTTGAATGGGTCCGCAATCACAGAGATACGATGCGAAACGGAGGCACGGATCGGAACCCCACGGAAGCACTACAGAGTAGAAATTGTTCTATTTTTTTGCAGTGCAGACAGTCGGATGTGGATCCCATTTAAGTGAATGGGTCCATGATCCGCATGCAGAAGCACCACGGTAGGTGTGAACGAGCTCTAATGCAGAATGCAATGAAGAAATGTTATAGTCTTTGTGTTATAGTAATCTTTGTACCACTCCTAATCACACAGTACCTGTGACATCAGCAACAGAAATATGTCATGATGCAACAACTGCCTGTCACTCATGTCAACCATACAGTACTCATCACTGGTCCACTACATGTTAAAAATTGTCTATAAAACATGAATAATCAGTTTCCAAACAGCCATCAACAGCTCTTAACAGATCTCATTGACTAATACCGTGTTTCAGACTGTGCTATTCTTGCCACCAAATTACTGAAACCCTGAACAAAAAGAATAGTGCAAATGTGAGCAGAACCTTGTATACAAACACACCAATCAAAAACAATTATGTAAATTTGAAATTTTTGGTACTTAATGGAAAAACTTAGAGTGTAAAATATTTTGATAAATGTACTTATGTCATATGATGTGAACCTTCACTATAGATGTCACTGGAAATACAGTTGCCGAGACTTTCACTGATACGGCAACAAGACTGGGTCACTGGATCTTCTATTGATATAAATGGTAAGGAGAAACACATACAGCCCAATTGTTCTAGCAATCAGTCAGTGTGTGTGTGTGTGTGTGTGTGTGTGTGTGTGTGTGTGTGTGTCTCTGATGTAATTAATTGTACCGCACACTGTAGGTTACTGGTGCTCTGCAGAACAATTCTTCAATCCATAACCGTAGGAAGACTCCGCTGCACACAGTGTGCAGTGATACGGGCAATTTATTTAAAATTTAAACATATCACTAAGCTCTGTGTACGGCAGATCCTTTCTACTATTGTCTCAGCGAAGTTGTGTCAGAAGACATGTAATAGAGAAATTTTATTCTGGAATTAAAATAGAAATTATTTCATTAACAACTGTCCTTTGTACACCAGAGTGGCCTGTCACCTGAGCATGGACTGCAGTGTGGACAGGGTGGATTCTAGACATTGGTTTAACACAGTTTACGGCTTCATGGCCATTCTATCCATTACCAGTAAAAACTTTAATTATGACCCCAGTCAGCAGCACTACTACAGCTAAACAGACTACTAGACCCCGTCTGAGAATCAGCTGTTTTGTGGAAAGGACCTTGCCGACTATATTGGAAGCCTCGGATGGATCATCTTCAAGAACCAGATAATCTGAGTGACTGTCACTAAAAAAGACATCTGGTACGATGGCGGCACCTGCAGTTATACTTTGATCCACAGCAGAATATTCATCAGCTAAAACAGATGGAAAATACATACATGTTAAAGATGTTAATCAGATGCAACCAACTCATCTTACAGAAGACTCTGTAACAATGTCACAAATAGCTGAACATAAATAACATAGTAAAGATTTTTTTTTTAAAGTTGCATAATACACTATAGAGGAATTTATCATGCCCTGCACTCCAGAATTCTTGCTTTGAAAAGTTGCAAAACAGGGACCTTAGGTTATCATATAGAGCTGTCACACAGTGCAGAGGGAAGGACTGGGGGATATGCGGATCTGCACTTCGGGTAAAAACAAGAGCACGAAGAGACCATCTCCCGGGCACTTGCAGCTTCGTCAGGTATCCCTTTCTTGGGACGAAATTACCCACAAAAGGACATCTTAGGGTTTAATCCACATGAGAGCTTGGTTTTTGAGGAACGGGTTAACATTTTCATAGGCACTATTTTGCGGTACATACTACTTTTTCATCACTTTTTATTGTTTCCATTATTCGTAATAATTTTACAGTTTCACATGATCGTTCATACAATACACTGCAATACTTCTGTATTACAGTGTACTATGCTTGTCAGCATAATAATCACTGGAATCCTATTAGACCCCATCTTTGGTAAAGCCTAATAAGTGTACAAAGATGGCAGACCGGATGGGCTTCATTGGAAGGGGGGGCATTTGGGTAACAGAAGTGCTCCCTATTGACCATGTCATTTAATGGCTTAAAAGGTAACTAGCTCGTTCTGTTTGTGTTAATCTTCCTTGAATTACTAGTGAAAAAGACATTATGTACTAGGGACAATTTGATATTATTTGTTTGGTTACATTACGGTAATCTATGGTAGTTTACATAAAGCCATATTTATAGGTCATTGACTAATTGGAGTTCATTGAGAAGTTTGTAGACTATTAAGATACAGTAGAGATTTAACCAGAAAGAATCAGATTTATCTCCAATCCTAACTGTGCAGAATAGTTTTAGCTGTCACTAACTGCAGATGATGTGGGCTTCACTGCAAAGTCTGTGCCATACAGAAAACACAGCTGAAGTGGAAGGAGCTGTGTTAGACACAATAAAATGTTTTCAGTATTTTCAAGGGTGATCCAAAATAGCTGTTTTCCAAAAGGCATAAAACTGTCTCTAGTGCCAAGTCAATGTCTGACCCTTAAAGGGGTTATCCAGTATCTACAACAGCCCCCCCATGTGCCGGGCCCCTCCATGGGAATTATACTTACCCTGCTCGGCTCCTGCCGCTTCTCCCTGTACACGGATGAAAACATCTGGTGTCGGGAGGGAGCAGCCAATGGCAGGTGGGGACGGAGACGAGCCTCCCTAGCGTCACCCACAACTGGCTCGTCCCCGACTGCCATTGGCTGTCCCCCATTGGCTGGGGACTAGGAGCCCTGCAGGGAGGGAGGTAAGTATATTCCCACAGAGGGGGTGGGGGTGGGGGGGTTGGCTGATGTTGTAGATACTGGACAACCCCCCTTTAAGTTACCAAGTTATCAGCAGGGAGGAGACCAATTCTGCATACTGTTTTCCATTTCTCTACAGACTCTCACAGGATCTCCACAAGGAGAATAAGTACTTTTCATAAAACAGAAGACCCAGGTACTAAAATACTAACTGGGGAAAAACTAAAATAATATTCATGGCCTGGTCATAGACTATTCCTGATAAGATAGCCTTTATGTCTGTAAAGACGCTCATGAACAACTCTTCTTTCCATATTTCATCACCTATTATTTGTTACTTATTACTTTTTTATTGACATGTGAAGCTTTATTCAGAATTATAAGTGTGCAGTGCTCTTGTGCTATAAAATATCTATCGTACTGTCGTGCAGGTAGGGCTGCATCATGGTACACTGTATACATAATACACATACATATACATACATTGATGAGTGACTGTAAATAAAGATACTTGCCGTGTGTAGACATACCAAATCCTGAGCTAGCTTCCTTCTGTGAAATGCTGGGCCCTTCATTTCCTTCATTTACTCCTGCTCGAACTTGTGCCTAAGAAATAAATATATATAAATTAAAAAAAAAATAAAAAAATTATATTATATAATATCTATATACACACACACACACACAATACAAAAAAGGTAGCAGCACTCTGTATGCACTAAGACAAATAAGGTGAATATATGAAAAAGTGAAAAAGCATTAATGCTAAATAGATGTATTTGATTAGCTATGGTAGCTTGCACCTGTCTCTCACCTGTAGGAGGTGCTGTTCCGTGTATATATATATATATATATATATATATATATATATATATATACATATACACACACATATATATATATATATATATACACACATACACATACATACATATACACACACACACACACACGTTCTGTGAAGGCCTAAGAGGTTTGTTAGAGAACATTAGTGATCAAACTGCATCATGAAAACCAAGGAACACACCAGACAGGTCAGAGATAAACATGTGGAGAAGTATAAAGCAGGCTTAGGTTATAAAAAAATATCCCAAGCTCTGAACATCTCACGGAGCACTGTTCAATTCATCATCGGAAAATGGAAGGAGTATGGCAGAACTGTAAGCCTACCAAGACATGGCCGTCCACCTAAACTGACAGCCCAGACAAGGAGAGCACTAATTAGAGAAGCAACCAACAGGCCTTTGGTTGCTCTGGAGGAGCTGCAGAGATCCACAGCTCAGGTGGGAGAACCTGTCCACAGGACTACTATTGGTCATGTATGCAAGAAGCCTTTAACACAATTATGCCTCAATATGATGTTTTGTTGGGTTTCTGTGTGCTACCAAACCTTCTGATAAGCTGAAAGAGCTACAGAAAGTGCATGCAAAACATTTAAAAATACAAAAAAGTTTAATTTATCATATCTGTTGGATGATAAAAAAAAATTGCTAAAGATTCACCACCGATATTTCATAAAGATTAGGCAAATTATGAATCGCTCTGGCTGACCACAGGTAGAACTGTGTAACTGATCAATCACAGCTTCACAGTCTCCCCATCACTGACTGGCACTCATCTGTTTCATCAGCACAGCGCAGGAAGGGATAGCTGCATCCATTAAGGGCATTGCATTCAGCTTTCTGTCAGAGACAGGACATGTGCTGTAATTTCCCACTAATATAATGCTTCCTGAGTTGGTACAATACAAAAAAAACTATAAGGCCCCTTTCACACGGGCGAGATTTCCGCACGGGTGCAATGCGTGATGCGAACGCATTGCACCCGCACTGAATCCTGACCCATTCATTTTAATGTGGCTTTTCACATGAGCGATTTTTTTCACGCATCACTTCTGCGTTGCGTGAAAAACTCGGCATGTTCTATATTCTGCATTTTTCACGCAGCCCAGGCTCCATAGAAATGAATGGGGGTGCATTAAAAACGCAACGCATTGCATCCGCATGCAATCCGCGCGTTTTTAACGCAATGCATCCGCAACGCATCCTGAACAAGAGGCCTAATGCAGCCATATTCATGAAGTCGTGAACAGAGTGTGTGCTCATTGCTAGGACATAGTAGGCTCTGTTCACATCAAATTTCCCCTGCACAGTGAGCATATGTGCCAAGAAAGTTCTCTATTCTTTCAATGTAGGCTAAAAGAATAGCCTTCTTCGGGTTCATGTTAATCTGGATACATATATATTAATTATAAATGATAGTGTAATTTACAACTTTTCCAGCTATTCTATGACCTCATATGAGATTAGTCACTATTTTAAATACTAACACTCTGTCTTGAAGTACTACATGTCCATCAACAGCGTTTTGTGTGGACAGGAAGTCAGCTTCTCTATTCATTCCTATGAGACTGACATCAAGGCTCCCATAGGACTACTGCTGAGACCCCCATTAATCACGAGAACGGGGGCCCCATACCCCCCTGCACGCTCCTTGCTGCTCCCCTAAATAGATTGAAGTGGTCGCTTGCATATACGTGCAGTCACTCCATTAATTTCTATGGGAGTTCCGGAGATAGCCGAGCGCCGATCTGATAGTTATCCCCTATCCTGTGGATAGAGGATAACTTGTGCCTACCGGAATACCCCTTTAACTCTAGGCTACAATTCGTATCCAAGATGGCCTATCCTGGCCTTAACCTCAACTAATCAGTTGAATTTGTATGCCCCAGAAATAAGCTTTCATAGCATCCCATTCAATGCATTTCCTAACCGTGTTTTGATTTATAATAAAGAACTCAACAAGCATATTTGCAGCATGAGTAATATCCATAATATTAAGCATTATTCTGTCCCTCAGTGAACCATTAGAGGAATGTAGTTCTATCAATAAAGGAGAATGATCTGACATACTACGGGTAGTTTCTTAATAAAAGCACAGGTAAATGGGGAACTTGGGCAAGACATTCCAAGAGGCCCTTAAAGGGTTTCTGTCATCAGGTTTCACCATATTAAACCGGATGACATTTGCAATGTGCAAATGTCACCTGAGGTCTAATATGGTACTATTTTCAAGATCTGTGTCCCCGTTTTTGTTAAAAATAAACTTTTGTAATATGCAAATTAACCTTACTAGGTGCATGGGGCGGTAACCCTGTACCTAGTGGCGCCGTTTTCCCCACCTACATGAAGGCGTCATCGCCGATGATTGACAGGGCCAGGCAGCTCGCTCTATCTGCTGCTGGCCCTGTCAGCGCTGCAAATCCCGCACCTGCGCCATGCGTCCTTCATTCGGTGCAGGCAGTCTGCTCCCGGCTTCCTCACTGCGCCTGCGCCTCCTTCTCTTCCAGATGTAGTGTGACGTCATCGGCGGAGGCGCAGTGAGGAAGCCGGGAGCCCGTCAGCCAGCTGCACTCACTGCACCTGCGCCGAATGAAGGACGCACGGCGCAGGCGCGGGATTTGCAGCGCTGACGGGGCCAGCAGCAGATAAAGCGAGCTGCCTGGCCCTGTCAATCATCGGCGATGACGCCTTCATGAAGGTGGGGAAAACGGCGCCACTAGGTGTAGGGTTACCGCCCCCTGCACCTAGTAAGGTTAATTTGCATATTACAAAAGTTTATTTTTAACAAAAACGGGGACACAGATCTTGAAAATAGTATCATATTAGACCTCAGGTGACATTTGCACATTGCAAATGTCATCCGGTTTAATATGGTGACACCTGAAGACAGAAACCCTTTAAAAGGGTTGTCTTACTTCAGCAAATGGCATTTGCTCAATGAGATGCCAACATCAAAGATCACACAAGAAGATTGGGGATTAAAGGATAGCACAAGAGATACATTTGTGGGACATATTCTTACTATAGTTTACTTTTAAAGGTGGCGAGTGAAGCGCTGTGTATGCTTATACATTTCCCCAATGTAAAAAGCTGAAGAGCTTTTTCACTTGGATGATTCCAGGGGTGTGGTAAGTTTGAAATTAGTCTTAAAGGGGTTATCCCAAACTTCCAGCCCAGCCACTCACATGGATTCAGAGATCTGCCCATCCATTGCTGCAATTGCTCTGCTACATTTATTTCAAGCTGGCAGCTTAGTCAATTTCTCAGGGGGCATTTACAAAAGTATTCAGATCCAGGTGCTGGTTTGAAAAATGTAGAATATTTTTTGTGGGACAACCTCTTTAAATTTTTTTCCCCTGAAAACTATAGTACACAAGACAGATCAGATGACTAAAGGAAGAAATATGTTCATATTTCTCTAAAAGGATTTCCAATGCATTAAAAAGCATACAACAATAAAACTAAAATATGGTCACATAACTAGCAGTTTACCTTATCATATTTGCATGGTAACAAATAGTGCACCATGCCCTTAAGTATTATAATATTAAAGAAGAACTCCCGCAAAAATGTTTATTCTCTGTCCTGCTAGAAAGGTACATGATGTAATCTGTAGTGAATGTCATTTTCTTACCAGTGTCTGTATTTATGAGTTATATCTCCCTGATGCTTCTCATCTGTGTCATGTGACCAACAATCAGACTCACCAATTGACACAGCATCTTATGTGTGGACAGGAAGTCTATTTCTCTATGTATTCCTATGGGAGCCTCACTCTGAGTCTCATAGGAATGAATAGAAAAGTAACTGGCTTCCTGTGCTGTGTCAGTTGCAGATCAGAGAGTTGGTCACATGACACAGCTACAATTAGAAGAGAGGGGATAGCTCACAGATACAGTCACTGATGAGAAGATTGCATTCCCTACAGAGTACATCATGCAGCTTTCTAACAGGTCAGAGAATAAAACATTTTGTGCGAGTTCTACTTTAAGTAGCAATAGAAATTCCATCAACAATTATGAATAATTACTATGTTTACATTAAACTTTCTAATTAACAGCATACTATAAACATCTATTGTATTGCCACTTCAATCACAAGGATTCTTCAATTAAAAATCATAATGGCCTGGGGCATCATAATTACCTCTTTACACGCTTTGTCCCAGTTCATGCGCAAAACATAGATCATGAAAAATGAGGCTTGTAAGAAGACCGGAAACATCATACCAGACCAGAGGCCTTCAAAAAGAAAACATAATTGAAGCACCTCAAAAGACATTTGCTTAAACAAATAAACTATTTTACATCAAGAAATAATAATTAGTTACTGTCTCTCTAATTATGTTCTATTATTCTTTATTCGCATTGTTTTTGTAGTGTCATCAGTACTTGGCACATTAACCTATGAGTATCAGATATGTAGGGGTCCGACACCTCGGACCCCCGCCAATCAGCAGTTTGGGAAGGTAGTGGCGCTTGCAGTAGCGCCGCGGCCTTCTCTCTGCTCACCAAGCACAGCGCCGTAAATTGTATTGTGATTGTGCTTGGTTTTGCAGCTCAGGCCCAATTACTTCAACGATGGTGATGACCTAATCCAGAGGATAGGTCATCAGTATAAAAGTCTCGGAAAACCCCTTTAAAGAGAACCTGTCACAATGAAAATGCAGTGCAATCTGCAGGAAGCATGTTATATGGGAGGTAAAAAGGGCCAAAATTAAAAATAAAATTGAAATGCAAATACCTATGTGCCACTTCATTTTTAACCCATGTGTGCAAAATTGATTATAAATAAAATTAAATACTTTCATTTGCAATTTAATTTTCAACTGAAGCATGGGTAATATGTGACAAAAATAAAACAAAACAAAAAAAAGCTTAATTTTGCCATATACTGGTCAAAATTCAAAAGATCAAATTGGGGTTATTTACTTTAGAAAAAAGGCGACTGAGGGGAGATCTAATAACTATGTATAAATATATCAGAGGTCAGTACAGAGATCTCTCCCATCATCTATTTATCCCAAGGACTGTGACCATGACGAGGGGACATCCTCTGCGTCTGGAGGAAAGAAGGTTTGTACACAAACATAGAAGAGGATTCTTTTCGGTAAGAGCAGTGAGACTATGGAACTCTCTGCCTGAGGAGGTGGTGATGGTAAGTTCACTAAAAGAGTTCAAGAGGGGCCTGGATGTATTTTTGGAGGGTAATAATATTACAGGTTATAGTTACTAGAGATGGGTTGTTGATCCAGGGAGTTATTCTGATTGCCTGATTGGAGTCGGGAAGGAATTTTTTTCCCCTAAAGTGAGGAATATTGGCTTCTACCTCACAGGGGTTTTTTGCCTTCCTCTGGAACAACTTGTAGGAAAACAGGCCAAACTGGATGGACAGATGTCTTTTTTCTGCCTTATAAACTATGTTACTGTGTAAATGCAAAAGGCATAAATGAAAGTCAAACACACAGTTTGAGATTCAGTTTTTATCTCTGTAGACATGTAGAAATGTCCTTTCATTTATGCATCTGATTTTGATTTGTGATCATAAAATACCATTGGTGATGATAATTAAATGACAAAACAGAAAATTAAAAGTAAGGTTGACATGAAATTGCATATAAAAGTATTCCATTTTATTCTTAATTATGGCATGAATTTTCCACACATGGGCTGAAAATGAGATGGAAAATTAGGTATTCGCATTTCCATTTTATGTTTTTCATTTTGGACACTTTTACTTCCTATATATGTTATAGGGAGGAGAAAAAAAATTGATATATAGTTGTGCGGGAATCATAAAAACTTGTAAATTTATTTGTTTTAATTTCTGCTGTTTCTGTGCTTAGGAGTCCAATGGGTGGTCCTATCAGTTGTCAGGGAGGTCTGTCAATCACTGAACAGGAATGCCCAATGGACTCCTAATCCCATTTAGATCTCAGATTTAAATGAAGAAATTACAAGTATTGGTGAATCTTTTCCCATAAAGCTATATCAGTCTGCTCAGCTCCTCCTGCTCTATAACATGGTGCCTGCAGATCGCATTGTATTTTTATGGTGGCAGGTTCCCTTTGAACAAACGTTTCAATATGAAAATGCAGTTCAGTCTGAAGGGAACATGTTATAGGGCAGGAGGAGCTGATCAGACATATATATATATAGCTTTATGGGAAAAGATTATAAATTGTCTAGTACCAAACGCAGAATGGTTACATCTCAGTGATTTACAATCATCGCCATATGAATGTGTATACAGAGATTGCCGTCAATCACCCACAAATTCTACTATACTAGTTCTTACAAAACTATGCATCAATCTGCTCAGCTCCTCCTGCAGAAAGGGCTGCATTTTCAGTTTTAAATATGTAAAAATAAATCAAATAATAATTAAATACTTAAATGATCACTAAAGGTGGATTTAGATGGGCAGATTATCAGATTATTGTGAATGAGCTTTCCTGCAAATGCTTGTTCCCAACAATCTGCAGGTGTAAATGTGCTGCCGATCACCCCCTGATCCAGCAAAACGCTTGTTCATCAGGTGATCCTGTCGTTTGTTCAGGCACCTAAATTTTAATTTCTGGGCAGTAGATTGTGCTGTGTAAACAGCGATCTGCTGCCCAGAAACAATGCAGCTCTATTTTTTTTAATAGTATCTTTTTATTGAGAATTTTAAGAACAAGAACGTTCATTACAACATTCAAACATAACCCAATCCCAATCTTGGTAGACTTTGCTCAGACAAAGTAATATAATATTACAGGTTACATGTTTCAGCATATCCTAAATATAGAGAAATAACAACAGAGTTCTGTTCATATATTACCCCCAAAAAAAGGACCCCCAATAAACCAACAACATTCACTTATCACACTCATGCAGCTCCCCCATGAGACCCAGACATCACATCAGACTCCCTACTGTGTGTGCATTAATCCATGGATCCCAGATTTTCATAAATCTATCAGGGACTCCTCTACTTTCATATGCCAGTTTATATAGCACTATATCAGCATTAACCATTTGTATCCAGTGTTGCTTTATAGGACTCTTGGGAGGTTTCCAGTTCAAAAGAATGGTTTTCCTTGCATAATATAACAATATTCTATACAACCTCCTTCCATATTTAGTGGGTAAAACTTCATTCACCAATCCCAGAAGACTCACACTTGGTGTGCATATATTTGGGAGGCCAATTTTAGAATTCAAGTATGTATGGACTTCATGCCAAAAGTGTTGAATCACTGAACATTGCCACACTAAGTGAAAAAAAACGCCCCTCATTCCCTCGCATCTCGTGCATTGAGGACTAGGTAGTTTATGCATTTGAAATAACTTATTCGGCGTATAATATATTCTATGTAACCATTTCAGCTGTATAAGTTGATCCCTAAACAATGCAGCTCTATGAAGATGAGCAATCGCAATAGCATATAGATACAACAGTCTCCTCCACTGATTGCCAGGAAAACACGCTTCCTTCGTGACAATCTGCTGCTGCTAAGTACGTGGATATGCAGCTTAACTTTTCACACAACTTGAACTTTGCATAAATAAATAGTAAAAGTGACCGTAAAATGTAAAATATCAGAGAGAAATGCCTTGTTCTAGAGTTATCAGCTGTTTCTTCCCTTTCTAAAACAACTGACTCTAAAAATCATGAGGAAACCCATCTTGGACGGCTGCTCCTCACTGAAGGATCAGATTACATCATTCTATAAAAATCTGTATTTCTTATGGAATGACAATTCAGCAACAATTTTTCTTATAGCCAAGTTGTACCATTCCTCTGTAATTTCTCCTAGAAATGTATGAATAAATTGGCAACAGGGTATAGCACTTACCTTGTCTAATGGGTATATCCCTACACAGTCTGATACTAGCAGCATTGAGTGGACACCGCGAGATTATGTTTTAACATCCAATTGTACAAGGCACAACATAGATTTAACACAGATGTTCCTAATTTGTCACTTTATGGGGAACACAATTATTATCTCAAACATATATTTTATCAGATACAGTGAAGAGCAATAACATTACAATAAACTCAGGTCTAAGTGCAACGTAAAATGTACACACAGTCCTTACAATACTATTATCTGATCAGTGGTTGAGTGAGCCCAGGAGTCTGTGCCTGAAAACAATAGACAACGGCGCTAGTGTGAGATCTCAGGCGCCTCAAGAAAAAGCTGTCCATGAAGACAGAAGAGGGCACAGCAAGCTTGACTCGAAGCATGAAGGCCGGTGCCCTCTTGACTTCAAGCTGCTTCTTTTATATATGCCGAGGCAGGGGAATAAGGCTGATTGTCCGCGAACTTGGCCATCAGAGGACAGAACAAAATACAGCATTACAGACAAGAGGATTTCAGCTTTAAGGTACTGCGTGCAGTTGCGGGGCATTAGGGAGATGTGAGGTTCCCTTTAAATGTTTTGCACAAATTTTCACAAATCATACTAAAAATAAATAAAAAAATTAAAACATTAAAGGTGTTCTCTGGGAATTATTTAAAAAGCCCACCATCAACCTGTCCTAGAATGTGAACAGGACTGGTTGCCACCAGTTGCAAAGCTGCCTAGTCTGGTGGGGGGCAGGGCCTCACTATTCTGCTCTACAATAGATTGTAATGATGCGATCTTGGCTATGATATGCCATCATGGCAGAGCAGCCTGACAGGAACACTTACTAATATGTATTATATGCAAGTACCAGAGAGTAGTGAGGCTCTGGCAGCTCTGTAAGTAGAGGCAAATTAGGCAAAGTGCTGAATCTCCTTAATCTCCCAGTCCTGTATTAAAGGGGTATTCCGGTAAAGTAACTTACATTTTTGAAAAACTGCATTAAGGCTGCAAGCTGTGACCCAACCAGAACCCATACCTATACATATAACCAGAGCTTAATTTTACCTTGTAATCCATTTGTCTAGCTCCTGTGTGAGACTGCAACGCACAGAGTATTATGGCTTTGTTCATGGCTATCATGAGTTTGTGTTTGTTCATGAGTGCTGATGATTACTGATTGGCTGCCTGATATACAGTCCAGTCACACCCCTCTACTCAGTAATCAGCAGCACACTGACATTTAGCTAGAGAATTGATAGCAGCACACTGAGCATGCTCGACCTAACAAAGGCTCAGAACTACAGGTCGATGCCATGGTAACTTATGAGGAAACACAGTGGGTAGCAGAGGAAAAAAATATTTTTATAACTACTGAACGGTAAATATGTGAAATTGACATCATATTAGGTAATTATTGATGATGAATTGGTCTAAAACATAAGTTATATTTATGGCAACCGGAAGACCCCTTTAAGACTTACTGGGAAGAATACTCCATGGTATGGAAACTTATTGGCAATGCTTCAAACGAATATGCCCAAGAAAAGGAACCATCTCTCCAGCACCACCTGTTGGAAGCTGCTCCCTATGAGTCAAGATCACCCTTTCCAACAAGCCTTGGGATTTGACAAGGAAATATTGCCAAGCCAAATATCCATCCGTAGACAGCTGTTTTGGGGTGTTTACCCCTCATCAGTATGGAGTAGGATTCTGGCTGCTTCATTGTGATGCCTTAAAGGAACTGGTTCAGCACCCTGCCTTGTAATATTGCATATGATGCAGTGGGAAGCTGGAAAATCCAAATGGAGAGGAGTTGAAAACAAAAGTAACTCCACAGTTTTATGGACTTTGGTTTTACAGCCTTCTGTGTGCGGTAAAAATGATCCGTTATCTTCATTCTCCGGGTCAGTATGATTACAGTGATACCACATTTTTATAGTTTTTTTTGTGTTTTAATATGTAAAAATAAAAAATTTTGAAAAAATTTTTTTTTCTTTGCTTCGCAATATTCCGATCCCCACAACTTTGGTATAGTTACATCTATGGAGCGGAATGAGGGGCGATCTGTAGTGTTTATTGATACCAAATATATAACTTTGTAATAATTTTATTCACAGATTCCTTTTACGCTTTACAGACAGTATTACTCAGAGACAATCCCTCTATAAATTACAATACAATAATAGAAGTGCTTACCTATTACTCCAAGTTTCACTGCAAACATCAATGAAATTCCTATTGGCAAACCCACAAGGTAATAACCAACAGCATTTGTAATTGCAC
Organism: Rhinella marina; assembly: GCA_900303285.1. Taxonomy (NCBI): domain Eukaryota; kingdom Metazoa; phylum Chordata; class Amphibia; order Anura; family Bufonidae; genus Rhinella; species Rhinella marina. The sequence continues at coordinate 42,059 of ONZH01013356.1, forward strand.
CGATCTTTTGCTTTCCAGATCCTCTAAGTATACCAGCACAAGTGCCCTAAAAATGATCCATAACAGGTGTAAATTATAACAAGCAATTCTAAACTATATGTGAACATGTGACAAGCATTCCCAGGTACTTACAGCTATAGCGTCACACAGATGAAATGGTGCAAAAATGAGCATGAGGCGAGAAACCAGAGCAACTATCTCCCTGCAGAAAAAAATATAGTTAAAAGCAATCTATAAATTGATGTGCAATATTTTTGACCAAAAAAGAGGCTACATAAAAAGGAAATGTGAACGGGCCCTAACTCCTTTAATTACTAATAGATGGTTATTTATGCCACTATTATAGACAAACAAAACCTCACAAAACTGCTAACACTAAGTTATACTAGTCATATTGGTCAGTGAGCATAGTGAGTGCAGAAATCACCTCCACCAAACGTTTCCGGTTACTGAAAATAAGATTTGACATTGAGATATTTCAGATGTATATCAGTTCATCAATATTTCTGGGATGCCTTTCATGCACAACCCTCTTCATATGCCATACCATCTCTATAAAAATACACATCTCCTTTTTTCCACCATTCTTTAGCTGATTTACTTGAGCTTTGGGTCACTGTCTTAAAGTGTAACTGCCGTTTCATTTTTTATACCCTAATGATATAGTACACCCTGATGTATAAGTGCTTTAAAATTTGATCATTTTCAGTTTTACCTGATAACTCTCACAAATGCATGCCACTTTCCTATTCAGCAGCTCTCATCTCAGAGTGTTGCAATGATCTCTGTAAGATAAACAAGAGACGGACACTGGGAGGAGGAGCTCAGCCCTAAGTGCCTGGGCTGCAGAAAGTGGAGGGGGGAGGGCTGCTTTACAAGCTGATATCTCCTCAATGACAGCTCTAGTCCAAGCCACAGAGGAGAAATTACTGTTAGAAATCGAGTCGGGAATAATCACGAGTAAAATCTGCTTTCACTTTCAGCTTCATTCACAGCATCCCGATTTCTATCAGTGATATCTCCTCCTGTACTGATTTATGTCATCCTGGTATTGTCTGAAAGCTTGGAATGTCAGGCCCATATCTCTAGATGGTACCAAACCAAAGATATGAGCAGCTAAAGCAGCCCCTCGCCCTCCCTGTCAGTGTGGAGAAGAATGAGGGACAGGTGACTATTATAAACAAATGCTTACTGATTTCATGTAACTGCAGGGCTTGTGTCTGGTTAGCTGTACGTGAGAGGATACACACTGCTCTGGGGTATTGGGGGAGGTTATCTGCATTCTGCTTGGTCCTGCTAGTTCATGTAAGGAGAGCAAAGGCTTATGGGAAGTGAGGGAAATACAGGATGGCCTCAAGGACAGGGCAAACATCACCACAGGAAGTGCAGCAGAGGCCATTTTAGGAAGATGCTGAAATAGAGGCAGAGAGAAATAGGGTTGCTAAGGGCTGAATAGGTAAAGTTAACTGAAAAATACAGCTTCATAATTATCTGCCCTTCAGCATCACGTTAGCAATTTCATTTTTGGTAGTGAAATGGCAGTTACAATTTAAAAGGGGTTTCTGGTTATAATGATTTTTAAGCAAGTGCCTGCAGCCTGCGCCCTGAAATGGAAGATCCAAACGTATTTGCTCCACACCACTCTGGTCCCCGTGCTCCTTCCACTGATGCATGGGCATAGTCACATGCACTGCGCCAACCAATGCTTCAGCAGTGACGTGCGGCTTGTGGCCACATCACCTCTGAAGCCAGTCATGGCTGGAGAGGTGCACCATGCCGCTGGAAGAAAACAGTGAACGAACCAAAAGATGACGACAGCGGAGGCAGTGTCGAGGACCGGACCAGCATGGATCAAGGTTGACACTTCTGTTTCAGAGGGCAGGCTGTGAGCACTTGCCTAAAAATCTTAACAAAGGGAAAACCCCCTTAAAGGAGGACCTGTCACCACAAAATGCAATGCAATCTGAAAGCACTTTGTTATAGAGCAGGAGGAGATGAGCAGATTGATATATAGTTTTATGGGAAAAGATTCAATAAAACCTGTAATTTATACATATATATCTGATTTTTTGCAGCCCCATGAGAAACTATCAATATAGGAGGGAGGTGTTATCAGTGACTAAGAGCTATCTCTGTATACACACTAAAGGTCCCTTTACACAGGATGATATTACAGCAGATAGTCAGGAAATAAGCGTTCCTTCCCAACAATCGCCTGCTTGTTGGTGGAGGAGACCACTGTATTTACATGCAGCAATCTCCTCCACAGTATGGGAAGGAGCGATCACTAATGCCATCGTTCTTCCCCATACTGACTTGTTTGCAGGCAGGAGATCATATTTACACAGCACGATCTTCTGCCAGTAAACGATCATCTTGTGTGCGCACAAACGATCGCATTACCTGAATCAGCAGTACATTTACACCGCCTGATCATCGCTAACGAGCGTTCATAGTTAGATAATCTGTGCGATTCTCTGCCTGTGTAAAGGGCCCTTTATACACACAATGTTAACAATCACTGATAACCCCTCCCTCCTGGTACCTTGGAATCGAACACGAGTTCGGGAAATGTTTTTTTTACAGTACAGTAGAAATGAATTTATAAAGTTATTACGCTCTGGCTCCGTACAGTATTAGAACCAAGTTTTATGCAAATCGACTTCGGATGTTTCATCCGAAGTCGATTCACTCATCCCTAGTTCTAACCTATTTTGCTTGAAAAGAACAAATTTGTAAGATAGCTATAAGGGCACTTTTCTCTGGAACAGTTTATTTTCTTTCCTAAAATAGGAAAGAAATTAATTCTAGAAAACTCAATTCACCAACCTGTCTGAAGTGAAAACGTAAGCAATCACATCTTTTAGTCCGGCCAACAAACTACCAGTGAGAACAGAGCAGAACACTAAAACAGAAAGGAAAATCATGATCACATCACAACAGACTCTAGAATTATTTGAAGGCAATAACTTGCTTTTCTACAACAAAATAGAGTTGCACCGGGTATAAAAGTATCGATACCCAAACGATACGATACCGGGTTTTACCATTTTCCGATACTATCTTACCATTTTGTCCTCTTCAGCAGCACAGTGGAGAAGGAGAGAGTCCCTCGACACTGTGACGTGGCTGCCATCAGTGGGAGCATAGCACTGAGGGGGAGGGGCTGTGGCCACTACGCCACCAATGAATATAATTAACATCAATTCAAGTGTAGGCAGCACCCGGCCTCAATAACAGGGCACAGCAATCCAGCGAACTGTGGCAATTAACCCCTCGGGGTTCACAGTGCCCTGTCATAGGGGCCAGGTATGTGATACCGCCGCCAGCACCCGCTGCCTACACTTAGATTAATGGGTTAATTACATTCATTGCTGGCACAGCGCGCCCCCTCCCCCAGTATTAAAGTCATTGGTGGCAGTGGTCACAGGGCCCTCCTCTTCATTGGTGGCAGTGTCAGTTCCGATCAGAGCCCCAGCAGTGTAATCGCGGGGCTCCGATCGTTTACCATGGCAGCCAGGACTCTACTGAAGTCCTGGCTGCCATGGTAAGCTCCCAGCAGCAGCGAGAGTGTGAGATCCTATTCACCCTAATAGAGCTCTATTAGGGGGAATAGTACAAGGGTTCTAGCCCCTAAGGGGGTTAATAGTTAGTAAGTAGAAAAAAAACAAAAAAAACAAAGTCTAAAATCGCCCCTTTCCCAATTTTACATATAAAATATAAATATATATTACATATATAAATAATAAAAAACATATTTCACGTCCGAAAAAGCACAAACTATTAATAAATATCTCCTATGGGGTGACCATAACAGGGATGACCATAACAGGGGTGACCATAACAGAAAAAAAAAAAAAACGAGCAATTCGCCATTTTTTAGTCCCCCTTGTCCTCCCAAAAAATAGGATAGGACTGTTCTATTATGGGCCAGAAGTTCCATAAAATGTGGAAAGCACGCAGCTCTTTTGGTGTTTTATTTTTTCGCGTGGTATTGAATGGTATTAAGTATATGGTATTGAAATCGAATCTTAATTTTGCCATCATGACAACCCTACAACAAAAAAAGAAAAACATTTTTATATCTACTCTAAAACAATTACTACTAATAAACATGTAAGCAACAATGGTTTTAATTTTTTTTTACTATGTTCTGAGTCAATAAAGGAATTCGTTTTTTTTTTGGGTCCCGGATCTATCCACGTTTTTTCTGCATTGTTCCGGGTTGCCAGCTCAGATGGCGTGCACCATACCTGCATGGAGGTGAGCTGATCCAAATTTCTTTTTCATTGCTATCTGCAGATAATTATTTAATTAATATCATCAGTCTTACCTATGCAGAATAGGGAAACTTTACAGGATGTTTTAGCTTGCTCCACATCTCCTGCTCCAAGAGCATTCCCAATCCTCACACTTGCAGCCACACTGAATCCAACAGAAATCTGAGTGGAAAAAAAGATTGCTTGTAAATTCCAAACATGCTTTATAAACTCGGTGTCTATGAGAAATCTCTAACAATTTCTTGGTAAGGCTAGGTTCACACTAGCATTTACCATCTCCTGTAGGCTGTCCTGGCAGGAGGCAGCCAGTGGGGAAATGTCTGGATCCTGCACTGCTGGATGCTAACTGACATGCGCCAGCCCCATTCCCTATAATGGGGACCAGTGGCGATTCGGCCCCAACCCGGCAAACATGGCCAGGTCTTTCATGTGGACACCTACATCATATATATATTTTAATATATTAAAAGTAATTAATGGAATTATGAGTTTGGTTAGCGCAACTTCTTTAACTCACCATGTAAGCTGCGGTCATTAGTTCCAACATTATAGCCTGAGCCCCCAGCTCCACAACACTGATGAGACCTAAGGAAATAAAATAAACGGAAACTAAAACCCTCAAATTAATTAAGATCTTATTTTTTTTACATCAGGTTTTTATTATACACTTTAAAAAAATGTTTATATTACTATCCCTATAAAATGAAATATTTTTTCATACTTGCTATGCTACCATTGCATTTTGTTCTGCTGCTTGCCAGCTTCTGCTGGAGATAGCCAAGAGCTTGTACACCATAGTACAGATTTTTCTGTGCTCGGATCCTTGCCATGGCTTCAGTGATGGGACTAAATTTATGGATGGATCCGCAGAAATCCCAGGCTCAGGTCTGAATCTGTGGCTACTGCAGAAACTACATGATATTTTTGCAACTTGTATTTCCATTGTACATAACCTTATAGCAACACTATACAAAAAGATGAGACTGTATGCATCTGTCTTTCCTCTCTCTGGTCTCCAGTTCTGTATTTTGTCATTTTTGGAGACTGTAAGGCATTTCTATGTCAATTAAGCCCCATTCATTGCAGCTGCCATAAAGCGCGCGCACACACACACACACACTCTGTATTGTTTAAGGGTCCATTCACACGCTCGTATGAATGGGTCCGCATCTGTTATGCAATTTTGCAGAACTGGTGCGGACCATGTATTCCCTAACCAAATCATTAAAGTGTGAACTTGGGCTTAAAGAGGTGGGGGTACTGTTGGGACCCCCACAGATCACAAGAATGGGGGCTCTGTACTCTGTGGAGCCCCCTGAATTGAAGGAAGCAGCTGGTTGGAAATGGCCAAAGCTCCATTAATTTCTAGGGGAGCGCCGGAGATCTCTGGCACTCCCATAGAAGTGAATGGAGCGGCAGTGTGTATTTGCGACCAGCCACTCCCTCCATTTCAGGGGGGGCTCTACAGAGTACGAGGCCCCCGATCTCATGATCAGTGGGAGTTCCTATGGAAAGGGGATAACTTGTTATAAACGGTATACCCCTTTAATCTAGGTCATAGATTGCACAGATTGAAGACTCAGGGATTTATGTTTAAAAGCATTTTTAAGAGAAACAAATTTAGCAGAAATAATATGTGTGGGCTAACCTGCTAAAAACCCTCCAATTTCAAAGCTCCACCATTCAATGCACACCATGAGCATGCTGGGTATGGCCAAGCGTATAAAGGAGCCCCATTCCTGCAAGCAATTCCTGGACCAACCTAAAAACAAATCACATTCTATAAGTAATGTGTATATTACTGTATATTACTGTATATTAATTATATAAAAAGTTTATGGCAGAAGAAAGACTAATAACCATGAAAAAAACTGGATCTATAAAGTTGTCAGTGTTACAGCACAGTGTGATATACATAAAGTTTTAAAAAACCCAGTTTTAGCTTAGTCCCCCATTTCCATGACAGTAGCTGTAGATGTATTAGTCACATACCTCCCCAGGTTAAAAGATGGAGCTTTTTCCAAATAATATAAATAAAAAGCAATCCAGACATTGCAAACTGTGATAATGTGTTTGACCACGCCGATCCCCTACAGGAAACAAAAAAAACCCCATAACACACAAGTAAATGAAAACGAGGTCCTTTCACACGGGCAGATTACTGAGCATAGTTCCGATAATTGACTCATGTAATGTGTCACTGGACATAGGGGGAAATAATCATTGACGTGGTACCCAAATTTATCATATCAGCTCATCATTTTCTGCTCGTCCCCGTACAGAAGAGACAATTACTACATGTAAATATAGCCTATTACCACAGCCAATAGTCAGGCAATTATCAGGAACGTTTGGTATGTTCCCAATAATTGCCTGTCATACATTAGTGTTTTTGTTGGTTAGTTTTTTTCCTTATTACTAAATCAGAAATGTTGACTATGTCATATTTTATAGGTTTTCATTCATTAGCCAAGCAACACTGGAAAAATCACTTCTTCTGTAATGTGAACCGATTATCATATGCAGGAAATTGCTCTCCAACACAATCTTTACTCTCTAGTGACCAGGGTTGGACTGGGAACTTAAAATGGCCCTGTAAAAAAAACGAAAAGTGGCCACATGTTGTAGGGCCGTCCCAGCAGAACTACATACCACAGTCCGGCACAAAATATTGCCCCAAAAGCGATCTCTATTTGGTGGGCACCAGTATATGCCATTTTCTGCCCTACACCTGCAGTTGTCTGATTAAGATATGGAGCAGGGGCCTTAGGAGGCGAGATGCGGACCACAGCAGTTAAATTCAGCAGGGTATGTGTGGTCACCGGCTGGGTACATGAGTACCTGATTCTTATAGTGTTAATTACTCCTGAGAACTCATTACTGTATGTACCCGGCCAGTGGCAGAGAGGAGGGCTTGGGTGGCCTCCATCATCCCACTGGGAAATTTCCCTGTAAGGTCTATGGCCAATCCACCCCTGCTAGTGACTATAAGCATAATGTTAAAATGTCCCCCTGGTTCAACAAACACATATTAGCTGGGGAATGAACAGAACACTTAACCTGGTCCCCTCCATTTCATCTTTTCAGCTACAGATCTACTAAGTCCTGGGCTCTTCTGTCATCCAAGATGGCCACCCCACTTCTCAGACTACCTGATGCACACTGTGGATCAGTAGCCCAAGACATTTCCCGATTGTCCAGCCCTGCACATGAGCAGTCCAAGGCAGCAGGAAGTGTCTTGGACTATAAAATGTAGGTAGTCTGAGAAGTGGTGCTGCCATCCCGGATGAAAGAAAACGAGCCTGGGAATCGGAGGGCAGCAGTTAAAGGGGTTCTCCGGGAATTAAGAAAATGAAAATACTTAAAGGCTATGTACACCTTTGGGGGCAATTTTTTTTATTATTGCATTATACCTATTTTGAGCTCAAAATCATTTCAGTTGGTCTTTATTAACAATATGGAATCCTTTTTTTGTGTACAGAGCTGAGATGCTCTACTAAGCTGCCTGTAGATTTTTTCTCAATTCTGTCATCTGAGCAGCAGACTGACTTCTTATCTGTGCTCTCAGACCTCATGGTTTAAATAAGTGTTTATGACTAGAGATGAGCGAACCTGCCCTGCGCTCCCCTGCCTGCAGCTATCCGGATCCATCCTCACCCGACTGTAAGTCAATGGGGACGGATCCGTTTGGTGTCACACACTAGTCACATACCAGTGTGTGACACCAAACGGATCCGTCCCCATTGACTTACAGTCGGGTGAGGATGGATTCGGATGGCTGCGGGCAGGGGAGTGCAGGGGATCCAAGCATTGAACCGCTCGTTACGAGCAGGTTCGTTCATCTCTATTTATGACCTCTTAGTAGTTTAGGAATAAGGTTTAGTAGATGATGGCACAAAGTGAAAGTACCAGTCACAGACTTAGAAAAACAGTTAACCCTTTGTGACTGAACAGCTCAATATTTTTAATAAAGGCCAATTGAAAATATGCTTTTTAGCCAAAAATAAGTTAAACGCAATCATAAAAAAAAAAATGGACTCCAAAAGGTGTACATAGCCTTTAAATATTACTTTATTATAAATAGATTCCCAAATATCTATCATTATTTATAATGGCTCATTTTGTCTGGGGAACAATCAGGGGAAACAAATTAGCTGCCATCCTATTAGGAAAAATTTTTTTTGTACAAGAATCTTAATTTTGCAAAATAAGTGTAGCACTAGCACCAGAATGTTTTATATGACTATGGCATTATTGTACATTATTTGTGTTTGCAGAGTGCTGCTGCATTGTGTTTTTTTCCTTTGTGTCTCTAGCCATGGCAGCGTGCACCTGCACATTGGATGTGCTGACTGACCCCCTTTTTTTGCCATCCTATTAGTGCACACAAAACACTGAGCTAAAGAACTGCTGGTTCTCTGAGGAATTTAGTACAGAGAGGATGGACAGGACAGATTGGCTGTGGTAAGATACTGCATACTGCTGCTGCTCATTATCTACTCCTCACTCTCCTCTCATGTATACTCATCTTCTCCATTCCCCCAGAGATTCACCTGTGTTCTGGATCATAATACCTGACAGTCAGAACAGAGAGGATGTGGCAGCTCTTTACCTCAGCGTTGTGAAGTAACTTGTCCTGCTGTGTTATTAGGGCAGGTTTTGTGTGTACTAATAGGATGGTGGCCATTTTATTTCTACTAATGATCGCTCCCTAGAAAAAATGAACCATTACAGCTAATGAAGGGTATTTGGGAATATTTTTATAATAAAATAATATTTAAATATTTTCATTTTCTTAATTCCTGGAGAACAATTTTTCTTGAACCGTGGGGGAGCAAGGTGGTTGGTTACTTGTATTTTCAAAATGCTGGCGCTGTGATGGGACTAGTTACATTACACTACACCACATGCACCCTTATAGGACACATTTTATTTCCCTGTGTAAAATTAATGGATATGGAGTACACACAGTGAAGCTTACATAAACCTAATAATTAACTTTCTTAAGTACATAATGACAGATGAGGACACTGCACGAATAACTATGATATGTAAAAAGACTCACACCACGCCCAGCTTCAGGCCATACATAAAGATGGCATTCACTGCTACATTAATGACGTTTACAGCAACACCAGTAATAACTTGAGGCCATATTATACCCTGGGTGGAAACAAAAAATTACTACAAGCTTCAAAGTAATGAAAAGATAGTAAAATCTGTGTAAAAGTTCGGATACGGTACAAACTGAAATATGCAACAGATATGGAATATAATCTTTGTTTTATATCATAAATATATCTTTATTTAAATTATTTTGAATTTTATTTTATAAATATTCTTGCTTTTTTCTTTACAAGTCAGAAGCAGCAGAAATATGATGGCACCCCTATGAATTCAGGGACATTTCAGCCATACAGTGATCAAACTGGCTCATGTGGGTTCAAAGGGTAACATAGAAAAAAAAAAAAAAGCTTTACTACACCTCCACTGATCAATGCCACTGCAGTTCCCATGGTGCTTCCTGTCCTGGCTAAAAATGCCAAAAAAGGCCCACACAGCCAATCACTAACCTTAGTGGTGGCCCACCTCAATCAGCGAGCAGCCGTGTGGGACTTTCTTTCAGTTTCCGGCCGTGTTGAGCTAGGGCAGATAGTGGACAGCAGTGGGGTCCAGAGCAGAATCGGGACGGCAATGGCGGGAGATCAGTAGGGGTGAGAAAAGTTTCTTTTTTAACATTGTCTGTCAATTTTTTTAAAATATTAATTTGTCCCTGGAAAACTCCTTTAATAGAAACAAGCAATATGATGAGAAACTAAGAAAAACAACTGTACAAAGAGTTCAAATATCTCAAGATGTACCTGGTTTGTTAAATATCTTGTCTGTAGCTGATAAAGGAACACCGCCTGTAATGGAAAATAAGAACCAAAACATAGCAGCAAAATCAACATACACTGATTCACAAAACAAGAGGATTTATGCCAGTTTTTGGTGTTCAGAAAAAAAGTTGCAAGATCCTGTTTCGCAACCTTTTAAACAGCCATGCAACAAAATTTTACTCTGTCCCTGGCACTGGGGAGTGACAGGGGCCGGGCCTGCCATTACGGCAAATTCATTAACATTTACACCTGTTTCAGGGACTGGATTACACATCAATGTAGAAGCACGGACTGTTGGAGGATCAAATCTATGACGGATGCATCAAATCTATGACGAGGATCGCGCCTCTTTATTGATTTAGGGGCATCCGCCAGCAACGCAGGGGCTGTTACTATTTGATAAATGACCCCCAATATGTAATTAAAATTAGAAAAAAAATAACAGAAATAAGGAGAAGTATACAACAAGGCTGATAACCTGGCTTCAAACTCACATAGCAAAAATATTTAAACTCACTAACATCAGTGAAAAAAACAAGATTTTTGCGGACTCACCTGTAAAATCTCTTTCTCGCTGAGTTCATTGGGGGACACAGGACCGTGGGTATAGCTACTGCCCCTAGGAGGCGACACTAAGCTGAAAAGTGATAGTTGCTCCTGCCGGCTATATTCCCTTCAGCCTGGAGAGAGCATATCAGTTTGTGCCCAAGCAGTAGGAGCAAAACAAATGAAAACAGAAAGAAAAAAAAACGTCAACTAGGTCCGAACCAAGGACCATTGACCCCACTCGCTAGGGAAAAAATATCCCTCGCGGTAAAATGAAAAACAATGGGTGGGAGCTGTGTCCCCTAATGAACTCCGAGAGAAAGAGATTTTACAGGTGAGTCCACAAAAATCTCGTTTTCTCGCTCATGTCATTGGGGGACACAGGACCGTGGAACGTCCTAAAGCAGTCCACGGGGAGGGAAGAACCAAACACAGAATGCAGACGCGAGGACCTAGGGAACCGCCACTTGCAAAACCTTGCGTCCCAGAGCAGCATCAGCCGATGCAAAAGTGTTCACCTGGTTGTTGGTGAATGTGTGTAAGGAAGACCAGGTTGCCGCCTTACAGAGTTGTAAGGCAGAGGCCTGGTGGAAGCAAGCCCAAGAAGCGCCCAACCGCCCTGGTCGAGTGGGCCGTGATACGAGCAGGGGGCGTCCTGCCCCGGGAGAGGTATGCCTCGGCAATGGCTAGGCGTATCCACCTGGCAATCGTCATCTTGGAAGACGCCAACCCCTTGCGGGGACCCTCGGGCAGAATGAACAGGGAGTCTGTACGGCGAAAAGACTCCGAAATGGATAAGTAGATCCGCAATGCCCTGACCACATCCAGGCTGTGAAGAGCCCGTTCTGTAGGATGGGATGGCGAGGGGCAAAAGGATGGAAGGACGATGTCTTCATTCATATGGAAAGTCGAGACTACCTTTGGCAGAAAGGAGGGCACCGGACGAAGAACCGCTTTATCCTGGTGCAAGACGAGAAAGGGTTCTCTGCAGAAATTGTCCGACTGGATCCGGATCGGCAATCCCTTCAGAAGGGGGGTCCAGTGAAGCAGGTACAGATAAATGGCCCGCAGCTCCAGTATATTGATAGGCAGTTTGGACTCCGACGGAGACCATTTTCCCTGGACCGTCAGTGGGGGGAAAACCCCTCCCCAACCGAGAAGACTGGCGTCGGTGGTGATAATTGTCCATGAAATCGGCAGAAAGGACTTGCCGGAGGTCAGGGCTGGAGCCTCTAGCCACCACACCAGGGTCGACCGCACGCGGGGAGGAAGGGAGATTGAGCTGTTGAGGAAATCCGGTGACTTGTCCCATGCCAATAAGATTGCCCATTGAAGTGGGCGGGTGTGAAACTGCGCAAACGGGACTACCTCGAAGGAGGCAACCAAAGTCCCCAGCACTTGCATGCAAAGACGGATCGTGGGACGAGTGCTCCGGTGGAGGAGACGCACCGACCTCTGGCATGATCGTCTCTCATCGAGAGGGAGTCGGACTGATGCTGTGGCTGAGTCGAGGACCATCACCAGGAAGGTGATTTGTCTGCTGGGATGGAGGGATGACTTCTTGAAATTTACTAGCCAGCCGAAACGAATCAGAGCATCTATGGTGATGGCGAGGCTTTCCTTGTTCTGACCGAAGGTGGGTGGCTTTCACAAGAATGTCGTCCAGATACGGGAACAGGACGATACCCCTGGAACGAAGGAGTGCCAGAAGAGGGGCCAGCACCTTCGTGAAAACTCGCGGCGCGGTTGCCAACCAGAATGGGGAGGGCCACAAATTGATAGTTACGATCCCCCACTGCAAAACGGAGGAAACGCTGATGGGTGTGGGCAATGGGGATATGCAGGTACGCATCCTGAATGTCCACTGAGGAAAGAAACTCGCCCTGTTCCAGGGAGGCCACTACTGAGCGTAAGGACTCCATTCTGAAATGCTGAGTCCTGACAAAGCGATTCAACAACCTGAGATCCAGGATTGGTCGCACGGAACCTTCCTTTTTGGGCACTACAAAGAGGTTTGAATAAAAACCCCTAAAGTGTTCAGTTGGGGGGACCCGGCAGATTACTCCCTTTGAGAGGGGGGTCTGAGGTGCCTGAAAGAAAGCGGTCGACCGGCCAGGATCCCTGGGTGGTCGGGACAAGAAAAACCGGTCTGGTGGACAGGAGACAAACTCGATCTTGTAACCCAAGGTTACGATCTCGAGCGCCCAAGCATTGGAGATGTGGGCCCGCCAAACCTCCTGAAAAAGGAGGAGACGACCCCTGATGCCGAGAATTGTTTATTATTGGATGAGCGGACGGGCTATGCTCGAGGTGCGCCATGAGGGTTGGGTCCTAAAGGTAGGCTTCTTCCTCTGTTCTTGTGAGGAGGTGCAGGAACGAGTCCTTGGCACCGAACGCATGCCTGAGAAACGCAGAAGGGACTGAAATCTGGAATTCGAGTACCTAGGACGAACGGAACGTCCCGGCTTATTCTGTGGAAGGTGGGTGCTTTTGCCACCCGTGGCTTCAGAAATGATTTCGTCCAATCTGGTTCCGAAGAGTCACGAACTGGAAAATGGAAGAGCAGTAAGGGAACGCTTGGAAGAAGTGTCCGCTGTCCAAACCTTCAGCCAAACTTCGCGGCGCACGGCTACATTAAGTGCCGAAGCACGGGCGACCAGAGCGCCCGCATCCAAGGAGGCCTCACAAAGGTATTTGCCAGCTTGGGAGATTTGAAGGGCAAGTACCTGGAGATCCTCCAGAGGCAGATCTGCCGAGATGTCCTGGTGCAGCCGGAGGGCCCACTCAGAGACGGCTTTAGCCATCCAAACAGACTCAAAAATAGGGCGAAGAGCGGTACCGCACGCTGCAAAGGCCGAAAAAGATTCCAGACGGCGGTCAACTGGGTCATGGAGGGATGAACCATCCGCAACAGGAATGGCCGTATGCTTGGTCAGACGCGCAACTGGCGGGTCTACCTTGGAGGGTGTGGACCATTTGTCCACCAGATTGGCCGGGAAAGGATAGAGCAGATCTGGGTGGTCCCATGATTTGGTAACGACGGCAGAAAGATCGTCATGCAGGGGAAAAACTGGGAGTGCTTAGAACGAAGAAAGGACACCCTTGAGTGACCGGACGAAGTAGATTCGTACTGAATCTGAAATGTGTCACAGACAGCCGTGACCAGACTGTCTACCTAGGATGCCATCTTGGAAGACTGGTCTGGGTCCACATCGGAGCCCAATTCAGGGAGCTCCCCCTCAGAGAGAGCCTCACCTGTGGGTGATGACACCTCTGAACGAGACCTGGAGGGTAGCAGAGAAACAGAGGCCTCAGAAGAGGTAGATTGACCTGTTCTGGGCCGCTTGCGAGAGGGTCTACCCCTGGGCTGACTAGTAGCGGAGGGTGTAGATTGTGCAGGCGGAGCGTGGTCAACCAAACGACCCATGAGGGTGAGGGTGGTTTGGGACACTTTGGATAAATCCGCCACTGCCTAGGATAGGGTAAGGGCCCATTCCGGTTCCACGCAGACAGGGGGGGCACTGCGGCTGCTCAGGCGGGAATGCTGGTCTGGCTGCATAGCATGCGGTGCAGATGGGGTCTGATTGGCCGCGTGGGAATTTAAGGTCACACGGATAGTGAGTGGCCGCTAGATGTGAACGGGGGTCGGCCGTGGGTTCAGACATGGCTGACAACCAGGGGGAGGGCTGGAGGGAGGATAGTCTGTCCTACCAGGAAGGAAGGGCGACAGGAGGAGAATCCAGGCGATCCATAGGTCCTGCTGTCCCCCAAGGAACGTCTGCTGTATCAGGAGAAGATGGCCAAGCACGGGAGGAAGAGAAGCTCCTCTCCTGGAGCGTCCGGCGGAAGAGGAGAAAGCCATGCCCACCTGGAAGGAGGATGGAGGCCCAAAGGGCTGTGGCCTAGTAGGGCGCAAAGCCGGGGACTAAGGTTATTATCGTGTCCGCCTGCGGTGCACTTCCAGTCGTGGAGCGCAGGAGGTGACCGGAAATAGCGAGGCCGCGGCAGCCAAGTACCCTAGAGGGAGGCGCAGGTGGAATGGTCTGGTCCAAGGACCGGACGGGCGCGAGGATCCGGACGTTCGCTCGTCGGGAGAGGGTGAGCAAGAAGGGTCTTCCTTGCCCAGAGAAAGACCAGAGTAGAAGTACTCACCCTTTCTGCCTGTAATGTTCACCCTCCATAGCCCAGCGGGGTCACCTCTTCAGTCGCTGGCACCGGAGTGGCAGGGGACTGGGGGAAGTGAGGGCCTTACTGCGGTAGGTGACCCCCATGCTGGTGGGAAGCAGGGGAGCAATGCTGCCCTGGTCCTCTTGCCTTCTTGGGGAAGCTGAGCAGGGAGGGAATCCGACCCTGCCCATGTCTTCCCGGTGAACAGAGGCTAGGTGACCCTGTTCCCCCTGTAAAAGAGAGAAAAGCAAAATAAAATAAAAGAACAAATAACCCTGCAGCTAAAAACTGATATGCATTCTCCAGGCTGGAGGCTGGAGCCGGCAGGAGGAGCTATCACTTTTCAGCTTAGTGTCGCCTCCTAGGGGCAGCAGCTATACCCGCGGTCCTGTGTCCCCCAATGACACGAGCGAGAAACAATTATTTGATACCTGCACATTTTTGAAACTTGAATTGTAAGGCGAAGAAATATACTTTTTGTATCAAGGCGAATGGAGAGTTTAACGGGAATCTGTCATCAGGAAATTCAATGATAAACCAGACAATGCCTTGTAGGGCTAGCTCAGCTGCCTTTAATACCTTTCACTCACTGATCTGTTGCTTCAGTCTGGAGAAAGTGCTTTTTTAATCTATATGCAAATGAGAAGTTAGGCGCACCAAGGGCAGGCCCAAGACACTCTGTGCACCCTCACTGTCCCCGATTCCTCAGTCAGCCTTTCCATCTTAATTGACAGGGCCAGCCGAGGTGACGATGTAGGAAGCTGACCGTATCTAGGTGGAGAGGAAGGAGCTGACAGAGGAAACAGGAGGAACAAGGATGCACAGAGAAGCTTGAACCGGCCATCAGTACACTTAACTGCTCATTTGCATATAGATTCAAAATAATTTCCCTCCATAATGAAGCAATGGATCACCAACTGAAAAATATCATTGCATGCAGCTGAGGTAGCCCTACAAGGCATTGTGCCTAGTTTGTTTCCATTACATGACAGAAATAATAGTCCTGTCGACAGGACTATTTTTCCGTCATGTATAACGGAAACAAACTGAACCATTATGTGCCCCCATAGACATGTATTAGGATGGAGCAAAACAGAACGCCTCTTAAAGACTTCCGCTTTGCATAACAACTTTGTTATAATGGAACCTATAATAGAATTTAATAATGCTGAACCCTTAGCAGTGAATTTCCTGGTGACAGACTCCCCTTAAATAATTTGTTCAACAAACCTAAAAGTTGTGTGTGTGACTTTAGTGAGCTGCACTGTTTAAAATGCAAATCGCTGCAAAATGGAGAACTTACAGGGAGAGCAGGAATAAATATCATCACGTAGGTCTGTGTCAACCTATGAAATAGAAAAAAACCTGACATTTACAAACCTAGGAACTTATTAATGAACTAAGATCAAAGTCAAAATGTAAAAGGAGGTCACACGTGCAATCTTGTGAAAGATGAGAGATGATTAATCTGTGTGACATTATCTTGTAAAAATTTACTTTTATTGTGTCATCCATTTATGAAAGGAAAGGAATTTTTCCTTAAATGGTTGTCCGGGCTGCAGATATTGATGACCTATCCTCAAGATCAACATCAGATGGGCGGAGGTCCGACTACTGGAACCCCTACGGATCAGTTGTTTCTAGGCAGGTCGACACTTGTGCAAGCGCTACGTAGCGTTTTTACCTGAACAGCTACATTTATAATAAAGAGAAAGTAAATACAAGGCACTTACTAATGTATTGTCCATATTGCCTCCTTTGCTGGCTTCATTCATTTTTTAAATCCCATTAAAGGGCCAGTTCACACAGCTGATTTTCAGAAGGACGCTTAAATTTAAAAGAAAAAAAAAAAGTGTGGAATCCAACTTTCTTTTTTCAGGTGTTTTTTTTTTTTTTTTTTTTTTTTTTTACATATTTTTGATGTGTTTTTTTGACACTTTTTTTTAAAATCAAAGGGTTAAATACAAAGCTGAATTTTCAGCTTGAGGTTTTTTGAAGCAGATCTGCACCAAAGAAAACCCCTGGAAAATGGACAAATAATGCATGAACTTACATGAAGCTGTTTTTTCTGCTTCCCATTCATTTCTATGGGAGATTCAGTGCTGATGCTGCCCCAAGATAGGGCATGCTGCTTCTTTTTTTAAGCGTAAAAAAAAAAAAAAAAAACTCAGGTGCTGCTTCCCATTGAAATGAATGGGAGGATGTTTTGAGGCTTTTTGGGGGCAGATTTTGAACTGAAACACTCCAAAATCAGCACCAAAAAATAAAATAAAATAAAAATCAATGTCAACTGGCCCATACACTGCTCGTTTCCATAGGTTATAGGAAAAAGCGCCGGCCTCTAGAGGCTTGAGTACTGGGTACGCACATAGGCACGCATGCACAGCAGCTTCCATTCCGAACACCTCGTATCTGCGCTGCAGCAGTGGCCGTAAACCCTGGAAATGAGCAGTGTATAATATCATAGAAAAATGAAGCAAAGGAAAGCCAGCAAAGGAGTTAATATGGAAAATATCACAGTACACAATAATCACAATACATTAGTAAGTGCCGTGTATTAACTTTCTCTACATGAGAAGGACAAAGGTTTTATGAAAACTCACTTTAATGATACAGATTTTAATGTTCCAGAATTAATGAAGAGTTAAAGGGGTTGTCCAAGTTATTTTTTTGTTCTTTATATGTTTCTAACTTGTCAGGTATAACAACTTTCCCATATACTTTGTGTTTCTAAAGCTGCTGGTTTCTCAGAGTTGACTGAGGGTCACATGACCTGTGATGTCACCTTATCTCTCTGCTCTGTGATGTTTCGTTCACAAGCCTCAGAGTTCAGATAAGAGTCTGTACACGAGACGTCACTGGCCACGCCCCCTTTCTTTGCCGGGCTCCTGCTATCTGCTTTCTTCCTGGTTTCCTTCAGATAAAACATTAACCCCTTCAGCCAGAACACACTGAGGGCTCAAGGCTTTATAACAAACAGTAGCTGCAGCAGTGAGAGGAGACAAATGCTGGGCACAAGAGCTGTAGAGGAATTGTATTGTACAAGAACAGGTAGGGAGAAATTCCTGTGTGTATCAGCAGTGTCATTGTACATCTGGGACTTGTAGTCCTGCACATACAACATGCTGCTGAGTATTCCAGCAGGCAGACATGTACTCACAGCACTTGTATTCATTCCCTTTGCAGAGAGGGGGGAGAAGGGGGAGGGGCTGAGATTGTTGTTATTGCAGGTAAACAAAGGCCAGAAGAGAACCAGGGAAATTAGGAAATATGGAATTTTTTTTTGCCTAAAACTTGCTTAACTTAGTTATATATTGCTGCCCATCAGATTTACAGTGCTATATATTTTTTGTCATAACTCGGACAACCCCTTTAAAGGGGTTTTCTGAGACTTTACTACTGATGACCTATCCTCTGGATAGGGAGTCAGTATCTGATTGGTGGGAGTCTGACCTCTGGGACCTCCAAATCGGCTGTTTGAGAAGGCACTAGCACGGCAAGTGCCGATGGCTTCTCAAACAGCTGATCGTCCAGAGTCCTTGGCATCGGACCCCCACCAATCAGATACTGATGACTAGAATAGGATCGCAAGCGGACACCTTAATTTTTATGGGGATGCAAAAAATACAGACACCACACGGATGTAATCTGTGTGCTGCCTGCATCCGTGAGGCCATTCCACAAATTATAGAACATGTCCTATTCTTGTCCATTTTGATGACAAAAATAGGCATTTATACAATATGGCCTGCAGAAAGTACAGTATGCACATGACCGGTATCCGTGTCTTGGGGATCTATGGTTTGCAGATTACATAACGGCAATGGCCCTAAAGCACTTTTTTTTTTTTTAAAGGTTTTTATATACAAGCTGTTCCACAAAGTGGCAAAAACTCCAGCAAAAATGTGTGTTGTATCATTACAATAAATTGCAACAAATCAAACAAATGAAAATGACACCAATCTCCAGCAGTCCCATAGAAATGAATGGAGAGGCAGTGTGCGTGCCGAGCTGCGGCTCCATTCATTTTGGAGGGCCATGCAAAGTACAAGCCCCATTCTAGCAGTTGGACCAGCACTGATATAACAGTTCTCTTATTCTTTGGTAAATCTATATGTAATGTATGTTTGTTAGGTCATTTTTAATGCAACAGACCACTGTGAGACCTACTGTAAGGTTTATACAATGGTATACCACGCGATATTAGAACAATGCTCACCTGGCAACCTCTGGGTCCTGTCTACACAGGAGCAGCACTTGTTCAGTGTTGATGAATATGGCCCAGCACGGGAAACAACACAACATCAGGATCAGAATCCCTCTCTGTAATATTGTCCCCACGCGCTTCATGTTTTTTCCTCCGTAGCTCTATTAAAGTTAACAGAAAGTAAACTGTCACAATGATGTTGAAAGAATGAAATATGTTCATGCTCTGGTTCTGTGCTGGCTCCATGAGGCCACATCACTGCTGAAGCCAGCTATTGGCTGCAGCGGAGAATGTGACCATGCCGATGCAGTGCTGGATGTAAACAGTCTAGGGACTGGAACATGGACATGTGGGAGCCAGGGAGGAGGACCAGAGCACCCGGGAGCTAAGTATGAATCTTCTCTTTACAGAGTCGGGCTGCGTGCATTACATAAAATATTCCCGGAGAACCCCTTTAAACCTTTGACGTCACCGTACATTGGACACATAGCCTAGGTGCAGCTCAGCCCCATTCAAGTGAATTGGGCTAGGCTGCAATACAATGTACAGAGCTGTACTTAGTACGCAGTGAAGAGACGGCAGCACTCACTGGATCTGCAGTGAGCACTGTGCCCTCCTCAATCAGCTAAACAGCAGGTGTGCCAGGAGTCAGACTCTCGCTGATCCTGAGGTTAGGCCATCAATATCAAATTCTTGGATAACCCCTTTGAAATGACCACAACCATTTGTGTTATGGCAGAGAGGTCTTAAGCCAAATAAAAGGATATGCAAAAATTGTTGGGCTGTAGCGGGAGCTGTCTCTAGACAGGTCTTGCCATGTCGGTAGTTGGCTATGTCCCTCAGCACCAACAGCTTTTCAAACACTGTCACCACTCAGTATCCCCGGTGGGGCTCAGTTATCTATCAGTATGTTTTTGGAGTGCAGTCAGAAATCAGAGTACTTGATAGAAAATCCATGTACACAGAACATACAGACTTCATGCAGATGTTACCCTTGGTCAGATTGGAACCCAGGACCCCAGTGCCATCATCACTGACATATTATTACCTCTGTGGAGAATTTATTGTATTGTACATAGGAATGATGAATAATGTTAAAAGCTAACACCTTCACTGAAACAACATTTTCAGCAATGTGACTGTATTAATAAAGCCATGTGCCAATAAACTGCGGCTCTATAGCAGGATTGTCTTCCTAAAACACACTTCCATTATTTATAGACTTTCTAACATTTCTCATCCCCTGATGTTACGCTCTTCCGTGTGCTGGGTACGGACTTCACCATTGAGACCAGAGGAATGAATAGATTTTGTCAGCGGCATCACTACACTACAAGAATATTTTTCTGTATACCTTAAGATATACAGTGTAACATACAGTATATTCCTATTGCTTAATAATATTACTTCATAGCTACAGAAAACTACTGTATTTCTAGGTGGAACCCAATGATAATATCATTCTGGCAAATAAGGATGAAAATTAAAAGGATTTGACTAAAAATTAAATGGTAATAAAACATGGCTGCTTTCTTCTGTCCATAGGTTGTATATGTACTGTACCTGAGCTCCACTGAAGTGAACCGAGCAGTCACAATACCACAATACCAACTACTTTATAATATACTTTTTGTCTTACAAGTTTATGATTTACAACATCTCTCACTATTGTCTTTGAATGAACCCTAAGCCAGTGCTCACATGTGGTGATAAGCTTTTCACTATGTATTAGCCTGAAGTCTAGGACAACAGGTAGAGGTGTGTCGTTGCTGATGGCCTTGACATAAGAGCAATGTAACAATCTTCTAATGTACGGTATGAACAGGACTCAGTCAAGACATTTTCAAACCATGAATGTGGGCAGGATTGCTTCTTCATCGTGTGGTGAAATGGTGGCGATTATTTGTAAGTGGAAGCAGCAAATCTCATTTTACAATAAAACTAATATATGACTTATAAACTTCAGCAGAAGCAAGAGTTACGGAAAGAATACAATTATAAAATATAAAAACATCTGGATATTAACATAAAAGGCTGGTTGATAAATGACAGGTTCAGGGTAATAGATCACTTAGGCAAGAGATTGACTGTTCAGAGAATAACTATTTAACCTTCTATTAAATAATAGAATAATTTAAGCAAACCGGAATAGATTGTAAAAGAACAACATTAAAGGGGTGTTTCAGGCAGAATTAAATAAAAAAAAAAGTCCAGAAAATGTTACATGTGAAAATGATAATCTCTAGCAGTCCCATAGAGAATGAGAAGAGCGACCTGTCACTCCATCAAGATGGGAATAGGAACCCCATTCTTGGATTGCTGAGGGTCCCAGCGGTCGGACCCCTACCGATCAGCTAAGGTGGATAAGCAGACAATTATCGAGAAGCTTTCCGTCCCAATAACTGCCTGCTCGTCAGTGGAGGAAGGAGCTGTATTTACATGCAGTGATCACCTCCACTGTATAAGGATGAGCAATGGCTACTGCTATCTTCATATAAATTCATTTACTCAGCACGATCTGCTGCTCAGAAACTATGATTGAGGCTCCGCACAAAAGATCATTTCATCATTTTGCTCATTTATCAGGTGATCTGCGGCACCTTTACATTGGCCAATTATCTGGAAAGAGCGTTCATTCTCAAAAACTGGCCCAATAATCTGGCTGTGTTAACCCGCCATTAGTTATTCCTTGTCCAGTGGACAACTTCCATACTTGGCACAACCCCTTTAATTCCACTGATCCCTCACTACTCCAAAGCTGGGAAGAAAGGGATGAAAATGTGCTCTTAACAAGCTCTACCTCTAATGCTACCTGGTGTACTGGTGACATTAGGGGCGGAGCTTGTTGAGAGCTCATTTGTATCCCTTTCTTCCCAGAATTCCAGAGGAGCATGTATGGCCTACAAGTTTCCTCATGCTGATAAAAGCGCTCTCTCCCCATAGAGGAATATAGTACCTCCCAAATACTGCAATGCTGAAACAATGCTCCAGTTCCTGACCTTGTTTAACATGCAGTAAAATGCCAGGTATGACCAGCTCAGCCAATAAATAGCCAGTGACTGGCATAATAAGCCTTTTCTAGGGCAGAAAGTGGGAAGCAGAAGTTACCAGAGCAGCTTTGGAACAGCAGTGGTGGAGGATCGGTGGAGGCGAATAACGCTTTTCATTTGTAACATTTTCGGGCCTATGTGAAAAAAATAAATCTGGAAAACCCCTTCAGCAACCATTGTTTTATAGGCTCACTTTATAATTATAGTGCTTGAAAAGCATAATATTGTTATTCCTCTGTTTCTTTCTTCTTCTTCTTCTTCCTAAATTTCTGCAATTAATACAGCCCGAACCGCTTGGCGTACAGACTCCGTTCAAAGTGCGTTTCGAAGCCCTCGATGGTGACAGGTGTCCTATGTATTTTTGGAGCCGATCAGATTTGTCATTTTTAAGATATCACAGGTTAAAACCCAAAAAATTCTCCATAGGAATGAATGGAGAGCCTTAGAGTGTGGGCCAATCAGCCAATCACAGTGAATATGCAAATAGGCAGCACCATATATGGCACAGCATACACACAGAGGAGAAGGCTTACAGATATACACTCACCGGCCACTTTATTAGGTACACCTGTCCAACTGCTCGTTAACACTTAATTTCTAATCAGCCAATCACATGGCGGCAACTCAGTGCATTTAGGCATGTAGACATGGTCAAGACAATCTCCTGCAGTTCAAACCGAGCATCAGTATGGGGGAAGAAAGGTGATTTGAGTGCCTTTGAACGTGGCATGGTTGTTGGTGCCAGAAGGGCTGGTCTGAGTATTTCAGAAACTGCTGATCTACTGGGATTTTCACGCGCAACCATCTCTAGGGTTTACAGAGAATGGTCCGAAAAAGAAAAAACATCCAGTGAGCGGCAGTTCTGTGGGCGGAAATGCCTTGTTGATGCCAGAGGTCAGAGGAGAATGGGCAGACTGGTTCGAGCTGATAGAAAGGCAACAGTGACTCAAATTGCCACCCGTTACAACCAAGGTAGGCAGAAGAGCATCTCTGAACGCACAGTACGTCGAACTTTGAGGCAGATGGGCTACAGCAGCAGAAGACCACACCGGGTGCCACTCCTTTCAGCTAAGAACAGGAAACTGAGGCTACAATTTGCACAAGCTCATCGAAATTGGACAGTAGAAGACTGGAAAAACGTTGCCTGGTCTGATGAGTCTCGATTTCTGCTGCGACATTCGGATGGTAGGGTCAGAATTTGGCGTCAACAACATGAAAGCATGGATCCATCCTGCCTTGTATCAACGGTTCAAGCTGGTGGTGGTGGTGTCATGGTGTGGGGAATATTTTCTTGGCACTCTTTGGGCCCCTTGGTACCAATTGAGCATCGTTGCAACGCCACAGCCTACCTGAGTATTGTTGCTGACCATGTCCATCCCTTTATGACCACAATGTACCCAACATCTGATGGTTACTTTCAGCAGGATAATGCGCCATGTCATAAAGCTGGAATCATCTCAGACTGGTTTCTTGAACATGACAATGAGTTCACTGTACTCAAATGGCCTCCACAGTCACCAGATCTCAATCCAATAGAGCATCTTTGGGATGTGGTGGAACGGGAGATTCGCATCATGGATGTGCAGCCGACAAATCTGCGGCAACTGTGTGATGCCATCATGTCAATATGGACCAAAATCTCTGAGGAATGCTTCCAGCACCTTGTTGAATCTATGCCACGAAGAATTGAGGCAGTTCTGAAGGCAAAAGGGGGTCCAACCCGTTACTAGCATGGTGTACCTAATAAAGTGGCCGGTGAGTGTATAGAGATAATATAGAGGAGGTCCCCCAGACCTGAGGCTAAGGGTTGCATAGGAATGAATGGAGAAGCTAAACTTGAGACCAATCAACCAATCACAGCTCAATATGCAATTAGGCAGCACCATATATGGCACGGCATACACACAGTGGAGAAGGCTTAGAGATATATAGAGATAATATAGAGGGGAGATTCCCCAGACCTGAGGCTAAGGGGGCATTCACATGTCCGTTGTAAGGAGCCGTGATCACGGACCTCGGGGACGCGCACTGGCAGAAGAGCCGCCATTTTGGATTCTGTTAAACTGTTAAACTTCAAGGGGCTTTCCAGAGTAACTCTTAAAGGGACAGCCGCTCTTATAGGGGCAGCTGCTCTTAAAGGGAAAACATTACACAAATTATGGAAGTTACATTATCCCCTCTGACAGAGGGGGGGGGGGTTCTTTGGTACCACATTGGTTGGTGTGCCTCTTTACATATTACACCTATACCGCGGCTACTGATCTGTCAAACATACCTGAGACATGAGGGTATCGCAAGTAGAGGATAAACCAGAGCCCACAGATATACCGGTTACATTTATGACCTGTTAATAGAGGATAAAGATAGTTAAACATTATAGCATTCTAACCTTCTATACCGTTTTAATCCATTCTAAAATATATGGAGATCAGCAATATCATGTGTGCTGGTCCAATGGGAAGAGTCGCTCCCATACAAGTCTATGGAAGCGATTCTTCCCATAGAAATAAATGGGGCATTTAGGTGTAATTACACCGATTTACCACTACCCCTGTTACGGCCAGCATGTAAACAATGAAGAGGAGGCAGCTCTGATACGGTGCGCGCCTCCTCTTCAAACAGCTGATCAGCCCGGGGTGCCTGGTGTCGGACCCCCGCCGATCTGATATTGATGACCTATCCTGAGGATAGGTCATCAATATATATATAACTCGGAGAAACCCTTTAAGAGACCAGTGCGGTCCCAAAACATGTAGAAAACGCAACCATAAATTGTCAAACTATATTTTCCATATCGAATTATTCACTGAGGCAGCAATTCTGAAAGAGTCCTCCTCTTCTAACTGTTCCTACACAGGACAGAAGATGCCAGGATTTTATGAAAAACCAAGAGAACCCTTCTTAATCCATTAAAGGGGTTCTCCAAGTTATTTTTTTGTTCTTTGTATGTTCCTAACTTGTCAAATATAACAACTTTCCCATACACTTTGTGCTTCTAAAGCTGCTGGTTTCTCAGATTTCAGGGTCACGTGACCTGTGATGTCAGCTTATCTCCCTGCTCTGTAATGTTTTGTGCACAAGCCTCAGAGATCAGATAACAGTCTGTACACTGTGCTGGCCACGCCCCCTGCACTACCAGCTGCTCTCTCGCTGGATTCCTTCAGATAAAACACTAACCCCTTCAGCCAGAACACACTGAAGGATCACGGCTTTACAACAGTAGCTACAAGCAGTGAGAAGACAAATGCTGGGAACAGAGGATTTCTGAAAGTATTGCACAAGAAAGGTAGGGGGAAGTTCCTGTGTGCATCAGTAATGTCATTGCACAGCTGGGACTTGTAGTCCTACACATACAACGTGCTGCTGAGTATCCTAGAAGGCAGACATGTCACTCAGGGCAGCTATTGTATTCACTCCCTTTGTAGAGCAGGGACGGGAACGGGCACAGATTGTTATTATTGCAGGTAAACAAAGGCCAGAAGAGAATCAGGGAAATGAGGAAATAGATTTTTTTGCGTAAAACTTGCTTAACTTAGTTATATATTGCTGCCCATCAGATTTACAGTGCTATATATATTTTTTTCATAACTCAGACAACCCCTTTAATAAATGAGGTGTCTTATTGTGAATCTATAGTTAAGCTACATTGCTAATACTTACGGCTACAGCAAGTGTTACAGAGTCTAGTTCAATCTTGCCCAAATGACCGCAGAATATGGAGCTCACAATATTAATTAAGAACACCATTATTTGTGAGAGGAACTAGAAAAGAGCAAAACAAGAAATTAGTATGAGTATGATTTTATTTATAACATACATATGTATGCATGCTTTCCATGGAGATGCCGCTCATTTTAAAGCATATAGTTCAATAAACAAAGAGCAAAGACACCAACATTGTGTTAAGCAACCTACACAAATGAGGATGGACATACTTTATTACTAATGTATGAGTTTCCGCTACTGCTTATCTAAGTTTTTTTACGCGTTTCATTTGTCATTCTTGAAATTCGCAAGAAAATACTAATGCCTTAGACAGTGAGCCCCATTGGGGACAGCTTGATGCTAATATCTGTAAAGCGCTGCAGAATATAGTAGCGCTATATAAGTGCATAAAATAATAAATAAATATTGATCAAATTATACCAATAAAGTGTTTTCTGATGTTCATGTCAACCATCACTGGGAAAAGCTGAAAAATTGTACGGAAACTTATTTTTCATAATTCAATATTATAGGTGAAAATAATGAACAGCGGACCTGTGAGGGAGTGATTTATTATCTCACCCAAGAGAAAGGTAATGTTTCATCTGACAAACCTGGTATGAGATGAATCTCTCAGTAGTGGCTGCATCAGGGTCTGACTTCTCCCTGCCCTCTGTTTGCCTTAGCAGCTCATCCTTCTCTTCTTTTTCCTAGACCTCAATGGGCTGTGTATGGACTTGTGTGTAGGTATAATCAGTCAGTTCAGAAACATGATATGATCCTTGCAGGGGCTGACTGGCCATAGACCCTACAGAGGAATTTCCTGGGGGGGGGGTTTTGGGCACCTCAGCCCTCTTGAAGCCGCCGAGTACAGTATATAATGACCTCACACTCCCAGCATTAAATTAACAATGGGTGCATCATGTATTTAAGTCCCCAGCTGAGTACTACAGATGCCCTCTTCAGTTCAACTGTATCACCATTATCATGACAGTTATACGGTTAAATACAGCTGCGGGCACAGATGCCCATGGCTTTCTTCCCTGCTGTTCACTCCTGTGGCAAAGAGGACACTAGGCATGAAGCCTATACAGATGACACAGGGATGCAGACATCTGAGACCACAAGTTGGAAACGACCATTTGTGTTGACCCACCTTCTGTAAATTTGGATGGGCCACTTTAAGTTTTTTTCCATGGTCACTTTAAAGGGGTATTCCCATCTCACAAATGTAGTTTGTATAGTTAGATATAGCCATACCAATATTATTACTAATAGAATGTATTTATATAAAATGTACCGTTTAGAAGATTTTCCTATTTGTATATCCATTGTCCCACACACATCAGTCAGGCCGTTGCCCCTAGTTACGACCACTGTGGCCATGTAGTAGTGGTGGCCGGCTTGCTTTTGTTCAAACCCGCTCTGAGGTAGCTGCTGTATTGTGATCGCACTTTGCATGAGCATGCGGAGACACATCTTAGGCTAGTTCCACATCTGCGTTTTTGACGCTACCCGTCCAAAATGCATTTGTCAGGATCCGTCCAAAACGCAGACTTTATAAACGGATCCTGCTCCATAGAGATGAATTGATATTGGAACAGGATCCGTTTCTTTGCGTTTTGAAAGAGCAGAAAAAAATACTACAACCCTAAGATGTGTCTCCGTATGCTCATGTAATGTGCATTCAAAATACAGCAGTTACCTCAGAGCGGGTTTGAACAGGAGCAAGTCGACCATCACTACTACATGACCACGGCGGTCGTAACTAGGGGCAACGGCCTGACTGATGTGTGTGGGACAATGGATATACAAATAGGGAAATCTTCTAAACGGTACATTTTGTATAAATACATTCTATTAGTAATAATATTGGTATGGCTATATCTAACTATACAAACTACATTTGTGAGATGGGAATACCCCTTTAAGTGGCCATTCCCCCCTTGGGAAAAGGTATAGGTGCAGAAGCAGGCACTTTTTAATAAAATATATTATGCGTCACCATTCCACCTTAGGGTTCCCCACTTTAGGTAAACTTTTAAACTTTATTACCATCAAGCATACCAAGTTATATTAGAGTAGGCAGGGGGTACAAATAATTAAAGGGATTCTGTCACCACGATTTTAGTGACAGAGTTTTTCACATCATCACATCTGTCACCTCGATTTGGTTAAAACTATACTTCTCCTAATACCATATGTCTTGTCATTATAGAAAAAAATACCTTTTATTCACATGCAAATCGCCTCTATAAGGAGCCCAAGGGGCTGTCTCTCCGGCCGTTGCAGCTCAGCAGTGCCCATTCTCTTGGAGCCCAGCACCGCCCTACTGCTAATTATTCATTCCTTTCAGGACTGAGGTCATTCTCCTGGTGTGCCGTAATCTCGCGTTTTGCTGGCTGAGGCTGCTACCAGGACACCGCACAAGTGCAGACAGATGGATCCAGGGCGCATGCGCGAGATTACGGCACACCAGGAGAATGACGTCAGTCCTGAAAGGAGTGAATAATTAGCAGTAGGGCGGTGCTGGGCTCCAAAATTTTACTTGCGCTTAGCTGG
This sequence comes from Rhinella marina, assembly GCA_900303285.1. Taxonomy (NCBI): domain Eukaryota; kingdom Metazoa; phylum Chordata; class Amphibia; order Anura; family Bufonidae; genus Rhinella; species Rhinella marina. The sequence continues at coordinate 70,455 of ONZH01013356.1, forward strand.
ATCTGATCCCCCGCAGTTTCGGACTGCGGGGGATCAGATCCAGCTAAGCGTAAGTAAAATTTTCCCCCGGGTGCCCCGACCCCCCCCACCCTCCTTTCTCATATTATACTTTTTAATTAGCCCCGGGTGCCCCCCCCCCCATTTTCAGGTTGGCCGAGCGGTTAAAGCAGAGTGTCAGCATACAGCTGACACTCTGCTTCAAACGGCCGGCATCGCTGCTGGCAGCGATGTCAGCCGTTTAACCCCTTCCATGCCGCGGTCCATAAGGACCACGACATGGAAGGGTTAACAGGGAGGGCGCTCCCTCCCTCTCCCATCGGGCGCTGCAGCAGTGCTCCGATGGTGGGGCCAGTGAGAGGGAGAGAGCTCCCTCCCATCGGGACGCTGCTCTGCTGTGGCAGCGTCCCGATGGTTACCATGGCAACCGGACGCTTTCGTCCGGCTTGCCATGGTAGAGGTAAGCCTGTTCAAGCTCCTGCTAAAGGCAGGAGCTTGATCAGTCTTACAATCAGAAAATACACTGCAGTACACTATACAGTGTACTGCAGTGTATTATATAGACATCAGATCCACTGGATCTTCAAGAACCAAGTGGGTCTGAGTCAAAAAAGTAAAAAAAAAAAGTTTAAAAAAAAATCCCTTTTTTTCTCCCATTTTAATTGATTAAAAATAAAGAAAACACAATACATAAACATGTTAGGTATCGCCACGTCCGTAACAACCCGCTCTATAAAAATATCACATGAGATGGCCCCCCAGGCGAATGCTGTAAAAAAATAAATAAAAAAAAACCTAAAAAACTATGTCAAAATAGCCATTTTTTTCCCTCTTCCCTCATAAAAAGTGTAATAGCAGGCGATCAAAAAGGCGTATTTACCCCAAAATGGTATCAAACCGCCATCTTGTCCCGCAAAAACGGTACCCTACCTGAGACAATCGCCTGAAAACTGAAAAAAATATGGCTCTCTGAAAATGGCAACACAAAAAAAAGATTTTATTCTGTTCAAAAATGCATTAAATGTTTAAAACTTTCCAACAATAAAAAAGTTGGACATATTGGGTATCGTCGTGTCCGTAGCAACCTGCTCTATAAAAATATCACATGACTTGCCCCCTCAGGTGAATGCTGTAAAAAAATGCGAAAAAAAAAAACTATGCCAAAACAGCTAATTTTTTTCATCTTGTCTCAAAAAAGAGTAATACCAAGCAATCAAAAAGTCTAATGCACCCCAAAATGGTACCAATGAAAACCTCACTTCATTCTGCAAAAAATGAGCCCCCACATAAGACAATAGCTCAAAAAAATAAAAATCAATGGCTCCCGCAAACCATTCCATCAAAATCTGTGTTGTAAAATACATATGGCGCTCCTTCTGTTTTGAGTCCTGCCATGTGCCCCCACATCAGTTTACCACAACATATGGGGTGTTGCCATATTCAGGAGAAAATGGGTAACAAATTATGGGGTGCTTTTCTCCTGTTACCCCTTATGCAAATAAAAAAAATTGGGGCTAAAGCAACATTTTATTGGAAGAAACAATTTTCACAGCCAAGTGTTTCCAAATTCCGTAAAATGCTTAGGGGGTCAAAGTGGCCAGTACCCCCCTTAATATATTCGTTGAAGGATGTAGTTTCCAAAATGGGGTCACTTTATGAGGGTTTCCACTGTAGGGGTACGTCAGGGTATCTCAATTACAAAATGGTGCCTAAAAACTATTCTAGCAAAATTTGCCTCCAAAGTCCCTATGGCGCTCCTTACCTTCTGACCGCTGCCACAAACCCATAGAGACGTTTACCACCACATATGGGGTATTTCTGTAAACTGCAGAATCAGAGGAATGTATATTGAGGTTTAGTTTGCTGTTAACCCTTGCTGTGTTGCAAGAAAAAAATTATTAACATGAATAATCTACGAAAAAAGTGAAATTTAGAAATTTCACCTCCATTTTCCTTTAATTCTTGTGGAACACCTGAAGGGTTAACAAAGTTTGTAACAGCAGTTTTTTATAATTTAAGGGGTGTAGTTTCTAAAATGGGGTCATTTATGTGGGGTTTCATTATGTAAGCCCCTCAAAATCACTTTATATACGAATTGGTCCTTAAAAAATGGTTTTGGAAAATTTGGTGAAAATTTGAAAAATGGCTTCTAAACTTCTAAGCCTCCTAACGTCCTAAAAAAGTAAAATGACGTTTACAAAATGATGCCAACATAAAGTAGACATATGGGGAATGTAAAATAATAACTATTTTTGGAGGTATTACTATTTATTTTGAAAGTAGAGAAATTGAAATTTGGAAATTTGCTAATTTTTCCAAATTTTTGGTAAATTTGGTATTTTTTTTATAAATAAAAATGAAATATTTTGCCACAAATTTACTACTGTCGTGAAGCACAATATGTGACGAGAAAACAATCTCAGAATGGCCTGGATAAGTAAAAGCGTTCCAAAGTTATTACCACATAAAGTGACACATGTCAGAATTCAAAAATTTGGCCCAGACATTAAGGCCAAAATGGGCTCTGTCCTTAAGGGGTTAATCATAGCTGGACACATTTTCTTTGCCTGCCATCAATTTCTACAGGAGTGAATTTTTTTTCATGAGATGGTAAATGTCTCACTTTCAACATCTGATAAGTGTTGTATGATCTACTATGAATGAATTATGGGTTTATGATATTTGTAAATCATTGTATTGTTCCTATTTACATTTTACACAGCGCCTCAACCTTTTCTGTAATTGGTATTTTACATTTAAACAGACCCAAAACCCCCATTCAACTGATTGAGAACCTTTCGGCCTCCATTGGGATGTTTTTTGATGGATGAAGTAGTGCGATATTGAATCCAGTTATAATCATCTCCGTTGAACAGATTCCATAATAGTCTATTGGTGGCAGATGACTGAGGGTGCTTTCACACACAGATTTTTGCAGTTTTTCCCTGCAATTTCACTACATTTTTGGTGCCTTTTTGCTGTAAATAAAGCTTCAGATGTTAGTTGGGAAATATAAAACACAGCACAAGCTTTTTTTTTCTTTTTGTTCATTAGGTGATTTTTTTGTCTTTTTTTTCAAAATCTCAACATCAGTGGCATAACTAGAACTTACTGGGCCGCACAACCCCCTTAATGCAGACCTCAGACTGGACCAAAAAAATACTCACCTCTCTTCTCCTGCGGGCGCCTCCCCTCTTTGGCACGCACTACAGCGTGACCTGGCATCATTGCGTCTTGTGCTGAAGCTGTGAGCTGTCAGGACTTAGTGCAGTTAAGGCGCTTGGAGAAGAAGAGTAATGCCCGTGCTAGGACTCGGCGATCCCTGGGCCCTGAAAATAAATCCATTTGTCTTCCTTCTAGGCCACTGAGTTTGGCCCTGTAGCAGCCACTTCCCCTGCTTCCATGGTAGCCCCTGCTCAGCATGTTGGAGCTTTCTGCGATCATCTCTTCTCTATACGGGAATACCACCATGAAAAAAATGTCAGTGGTAAGACTCACTGGGGGGTGATTTATCAAAACTGGTGTAAGAAAAACTGGCTTAGTTGCTCATAGCAACCAATCAGATTTCACCTTTTATTCTTTAGCGCTCATTTGGAATACCAGTCTTGATAAATCTTCCTACTATGCTAAAAATTACATTTTCCACAGCTCACAACAGTACCACAAGAAGATCTGCCGCAAGGGACCGGAAACCTACAGAATAAAAGACGGAGCCTCTCTACCGTTTTCAGTTGCTTCCGAACAGGAAATCATTTCGGTAGATACATCCAAATACCATAACTTTTTTTTTGTGCTACAACCAAGTGAAGACAGGACCCAAAGAAGAACCCAGAGAGGCAAAAATATTAGATTACTCTTACCTTTAATCGGTTTTCTTTGTGCCTATGACAGCACCCCTGGAGAGACTGCCTCCTCCTTAGACAGGAAACAGACCATCGGCATAGCTTTAAAAGGAGGAACCACCCCTATCATCTCCAGTCTTTCTTCAAGAACTAAGGAAACAGATCTCACACAAGAATCATCCTAAGCACTAGAACTTCATACATAAACTAATTATATATTTTACTAGGCTAAATTGAAATAAAACTTATCAGAAAGCCACCATCTATGTGTAAATTTAATATATATATATATATATATATATATATATATATATATATACACACACATACACACACACACACATATATCACACACACACACACACACCCCCTACAGACTGGAGACATTTTGGAGACAGCTGTTATGAATCTTTTCACCCATGGATGACTAGCTAACTTAAATTCAAATAAGGCACTTAGGGCAGAAATCTGAACCTTTAGGGTACTGGGCCTGTTTCTTTTTCCAACCCTCCTGAAGGAATTCCAACACTAGAGGGATGTTTGGGGAGTCCAGAACGTCGATAGGTCTATTTACAAATCTGTAGAAGGCTCTCCAAACTCTCAGATAAATTACGGAAGTGACCTTTTTTCTACTGGCCAGCAAGGTAGTAATAACTTCTTCAGAGAGGCCTCTACTTTTCAGGATGTTCCCCTCAATAGCCAGGCAGTCAGATGCAGATTCGCCACATCTGGATGAACCACCGGACCCTGGGAGAGAAGATTCTGAGTCTCTGGAAGAACCCACAGGTGGCAACTGACATCGTGCGAAGCTCTGAAAAACAGACTCTCCTGGGCCAGAAGGGAGATATTACTAATACCAAGGCACAGTCTACCCGGATCATTTTTAGGACTCTTGGTAGAAGCTTTAGAGGGGGAAATGCATAAAGAAGACCCCCTTTCCAGGACTAAGCGAAAGCATCCACTGCTAATAGGAGGTCCTGCGGAGAAAGGGAAAATAAATCCTACACTTTCCGGTTTAGTCTGGTGGCAAACAGGTCTATAACTGGCTCTGCCCAGCGGCTGGCAATCTGGTTGAAGATTTCTTGATCTAGGGACCATTCCCCCTGACAAAGGCGGTGACGGCTCAAGTAATCTGCCTTCACGTTGTCCCTGCCCTTCAAATGTACTGCTGAAAGAGAGGCTAGGGAAAATTCTGCAAGAGTGAACATTTCCTGACTGAGGGTCATGAGGTTTTGTGACCTGGTGCCTCCCTGCCTGTTGATATAGGCTACTGCAGTCACATTGTCTGAATAAATCTTGACGTTCTTCCCCTCCAGTGTTGGAAGACTCTGTCAAACAGCTAACAGAATAGCCCTTAACTCTCAGAAATTTTGTGACTGGAATCTGATGGAGCTGTTCCAGACTCCCTGCAGCAAAGCAGACCCTAAGTGGGTCCCCCAGAGACTCTCAGGTCTGATAGGACAGGGTGAACTCCGAATCCAGAGAAAGGAGATTTTTGTCCCAAACTTCTAGAATCTGAAGTTGTAGGACCCTCGAATGAAACTGAGCCCATTTCACTCCCGGAATAGCCACCGTCATAAGGCCTAGTACTGACATTGTTTGTCTTAAGGAAACGGCATCTCTGGGATGGTACCAAATAGGATTTGTCCAGATTTATTTTTTAGCCTAAGTCCTGCAATACTTCTATCAGCCAGGAAATCTGATTTCTGAGGGACTGGGCTGACTGGGTTATGAGAAGAAAGTCGTCCAAGTATGGGACCACAATAACCTCCTTCGCTCTGACATGGGCCATCATCTCGGACACTAGTTTTGTGAATACTTTGGGGGCCTGAGACAGACCGAAGGGAAGGGCTCGAAATTCAAAATGGAGCAACTGTGACTATCTGTACTGCAACCTCAAGAAACTCTGGTGGTCTGGGTGGATTGGGACGTGATAATAAGCGTCGCGGAGATGTATCGTGGCCCTAAAACACTGGGGAAATAGATAGTTTAGAGTGGATTTGATGGACTCTATACGAAATTTTTCGTAGACCAGACTGATTCAGACATTTCAAATTTATTATTGTGCGGAAAGAGCCATTTGGATTTTTTTTTACCAGGAACAGAGTGGAATAAAACCCTCTTCCTCTCTCCTGGCACGGGACCCTCAGTAATACTCTTTTTTGAAGCAGGGATACTATTTCTGAGAGAAGAGCAGCCTGTCTTAAGTGGTCTGAACTGAAATCTGTGACAAGAAACCTTTTCTCCTGGAGTGGTACGGAATTTTATTTTTAGACCTTCCCTTATCACAGACAGAATCCACTCGCTGTTGGAGATCGTCCGCCACCGAGGAGCAAACAGGGACAGACGACCTCCAACCGGAGTCCTGGCGTCATTGGACCTGCTTTTTTGAGGCTTCGGTGCTGGAAAAAAGAAACCCTTTGGATTTTTTAGAGCCTGCTGAAAATTGTTTTGATCTCTCATTACCCCTAATCCTTTCCCTATTAAATCTAGGCCTAAAAGGTTTCTTTGGGGGCTGCTGGCTAGAGGTAGGGAAACTCTTTTTCCTATCAGAGGCCTTCTCCAATAAGTCGTTTAAGACTGGCCCAAATAGAAACTCTCCCTCACAAGGGATAGGACAAAGCTTAGCTTTAGAGCGGACATCACCGCTCCAATTTTTTAACCAGATGGCCCTCCGAGCGGAATTAGACAGGGCCGAGGCTCTAGCAGACAACCTTAAAGAATCTGCCGAAGCATCTGCTAAAAAGCTTACTGCATTCTGAATAGTAGGTAAGGAAGCTAATAGCTGATCCCTGGGAGTACCTCCCTTCACATGGGCCTCAAGCTCCTCCATCCACACCTTAAGAGACATAGCAATGTGGCAGCAATGGCGGGTTTAAATGCTGCCGCTGAGGCCTCCCAGTTCTTTTTTAAATTAATGTCCGCTCTCTTGTCCATAGGGTCTTTAAGAGAACCCATATCATCAAATGGCAGGGCAGCTTTTTTTTTAGACATTTTCGCAACGGGCGCATCTAATTTTGGGGCTCTGTCCCAAGAGGAAGACACTGCTTCATCAAATGGGTATTTATGCTTGACCGAGGCAGGAATAAAGAACTTTCTGTCTGGTTTCTTCCATTCCTTTAAAATTAAAGCCTGAATATTTTTGTGCACATCAAACCCTTTTTTCTTCCTGGGACCTAGCCCCTCAAACAGAGTCCTGTACTGTCTGAGGCGTCTTCTGATCCTCCAACCCCATAGTGACTCGTACTGCCTTTACCAGCGAGTTAATGCCTTCAGATTGAAACAAAGGCTTCCCCGCAAACTCGTCATCAGAAGAATCGCAGAGGAAGCACATTCTCCCTCTTCTTCTAAACCAGATAGGACATCACTGTCACTGGATTGGACAGCGGACGTACTGGAACGACATTTAAGTAAACCGCTAACAAACTCTTTGACCTCCTCCCGAATCATCAACTTGATATTCTCCATCAGGGAAGGGGTCTCCTCTTCCATCAATTTGCCCACACAATGCTGGCACAATGGTTTAGCCCAGGCAGAGGGAAGCTTTCTTTTACATACTGCACAGCCCCTTTCTTTAGATCTGGAGATCTTCTTAGAAACCTCCTTAGGGACCTGTACATAGAAATTTTCCCCATAATTAACACATAAAACAGTGAATATTGGGGACCAAACCTCTTACCCAACCAGATACCGGTTCATTGGTGGTCTCGGGGGCTTCAGCGCGCTGTGAGTGATCCATGTTCCGCCACACACTAGGTACAAAAGGAGAATCTGCTCCAAAGGCACGCTGGCCCTGAGCAGGGAGCTGGCTGGAATTCAAATAGCGCGCGCTGATTAAGCCCCGCCCCTTCCAACGCGCACGTACGTACTTCCGCAATATCGCACGAGGCGGCCGGCATGCAGAACACGGCCTACAGAGGCCGCAGCCACCGGAGAAGACCCAAAAGCCCTTTCTTCAGGCCGGGAAGGAACCGGAGGGGAAGGAATGCAGCGGCTCCTCCAGGAGACTTACGCCGTACGAGGTAACCCTCCAGGCACCAAACAAGGCCCGGGCCCCCGCAGTTCGAACCCTGCAGACTCCTGGCGATGCCGACCATCCTCTGTCCCTTAGGACAGGAAACAGAACTGGAGATGATGGGGGTGGTTCCTCCTTTTAAAGCGATGCCGTTGGTCTGTTTCCTGTCCTAACGAGGAGGCGGTCTCTCCAGGGGTGCTGTCATAGGCGAGGAGAGAAAAAAGGTGCTGTTGTGGGCTCCAGAAAAAATGTAATTTTTAAATAACAAATTAACGGTGTAATTAGTAGTTTTCCCTTCCCCCCACAACAGCACTACGAGGAAAAACCCATCCTAGGAAGGGACCACTCCTTGTATAACTTTCTACCAGAAGAACTAAGGTTACCCACATCTGAAAAAGGTAGACGACCAAGTTGCAGCCCCGCAGATGCTCAACACAAGAATATGCACTTTTAGGCAAAGAAGTAAAAACAGGAGGAGTAGACTGGGCTTTTAATTCTGCAGGAGGGGAACGCCCCAAAGATAAATACGGTACACTTGTGATATACCCAATCTAACCAAGGAGCTTAGCTGCAGGCTAATTTGGCAGGATACTGTAATAAACATCTAAGGGCTCATGCACACAAACGTATTTTCTTTCCGTGTCCATTCCTTTTTTTTTTGCAGACTGTATGCGGAACCATTCATTTCAATGGGTGTGCAAAAAAAAACGGAAGTTACTCTGTGTGCATTCCGTTTCCATAAGTCCGTATCTCAGTTCCGCAAAAACATAGAATATGTCCTATTATTGTCTGCATTACAGACAAGGATAGGACTTGTTTGCTCATGCCTACTGGTAACCCCAACGAGAGACTATTTTTTATACATTTTAGCAATAGCCACATCTATTTTAGGAGCTTATCCCAGGTAGCACAAATCTCCTCCTCAAAGAAATATTTCATTTTAAATCCTCTTTTAATTAAAAAAAAAAAAATCTGTCTGGTTTCTTCCATTTATTTATAATAAGGGTCCATTCACACAAATGTATATTTGCGTGTCCGCATTACTGCAGACCCGCAAATATACGGGGGGGGGGGGGGGCTGCCCGGCGAGTGTCCACGCCGGGCGGCCCCATTGAAAATGCCTATACTAATAAGTATAGGACATGCTTCAAAAGAGCCATAGAGGTGAATGGGGCCGCATCTATTCCCGCAATTTTGCGGATAGATACGGCCCCATTCACACGGTCGTGTGAATGGGGCCTAAGGGAAAGCAATTCTGATGGACTGTGAAACATCTATGATGACGTTCCTCCAGCCATTCAAATATTAAAGGGGTTGTGCGGGGGTTTTATACTGATGACCGATCCTCATGATAGCTCATCAATATCTGATCGCCGGGGGTCTGAGACCCAGAACCCTTAGCAATCAGCTGTTTGAAGAGGAGGCGGCACTCCATGCGAGCGTTGCTGTAGTCTCAGAAGTGCAGTGTAATGAGCAGTACCTGCTCTGTTCACTTGTATGGAGCAAGTATTTGTAGTTACAGTACACCTCTGCTACAGGGGAGACGACGCGGAATGTAAAAAGCAGCATGAGGATAGTGGGTGTTCTCGATTAGATATTGATGACCTAGGATAAAACGTCTGCACAACACCTTTAAGTTCTGCACTGACCTAAGCTCCCTTACTTCTTCAATATTCATAGCAGATCTAATTGCTTTCAGAAGCTTATCTGTATCTTCAACTGGAAAAATCGGGGCAACCAACCCCTGTTCATCAGACAACAGGGATATCGCTGAGCAAAACCTAGCCAAACCCAACTTTTTTGCAGGGTGTTCGTAACCCCCTATAAACGGGAAGTGTATAATGTGGTGGAAAAATTACTCAAGCCAGCAAAGGAAGCAATATGGATAATAACTATACATTAGTAAGTGTCTTGTATTAACTTTCTCTACATGATAAATGCCACGTGATGAAGTGAGACAAGGGTGTGCAATAAAGTTTACTGAGCAATCTATCTATGTGAACTTTACCCAGATGACTCACAAAGCTATATATCCACAGCAGTGGAAGAGGCATGCGGACACATGAAAAGAAGCCTCATGTGTAGGGAGGGCCCAACTCCAAAGTTTAAAATTCCAAACGATTTATTAAAAGTTATGTGTTTTAAGACGGCCTGGTTCTTACCCAATGTGGTTTTTAATATGAAGTTTTAATAGAGAGTTTGTCATTTTAAACAGCGGTCTTCCATACTTGCCTCTTCCTGGGATGTTACTGGCAAATAGGCGAGCTCTATTATCCAGACTCATGACCCGATATCGCCTAATACTACATCATAATTAGGCCTGTAAACTAGCATAATGGGGAAAATGTACTATTCAAAATGTGCCACTACATAACTTACATAGGGGCTTCAGTGTATTGAGGGGTGAGTGCAGTCGCCTGGTGCTCCTCAGTTTTCCAGAGCTGACCACGTTCTTGACCCTGCCGTTTGTATAAAGAACAGAATCGAACGCAGCAATCGATTTTGACAAGACAGGTATCACTTTAATCAACAGGATCAACCCTACCAGGCAGTATGACTGCTGCAACAGGGCTGATCCTGCTGACAGGTGCTCTTTAAATGGGAGTCTGCTACATTACCCACAACCACTGGAGCGCTGCAGAAAGTGTCAGGGGGTCAAACTCCTAACCACCTAATAGTTTGTCTTAAGGATAGACTATAAATATGTAAAGGGGTTGCTTTATCTGAAATACTGGCATATCACAAAGACATGCCACCAACGTCAGATAGATGCAGGTCCTATCTGTGGGACCCGCGCCGCTTGCTCAGCTATTTTGCGGAACTCCAATAGAAATGAATGGAAAGCACAGAGCACTTTCCGGGGGCCGTTTTAGACATTTGACTTTGAAAAAAATCCTTTTGATTCCCAGAAAACCCCTTTAAAAGTCAGATCGTACAAGTTGAGCAGCTGTTGGATTTTCATAAGCCAATGTTTTGGAATGTCCCCACTCGTAGGCCAACTTCTCTGGTCGGACCCCCACCGATCAGAATTAAAGTCTCGCCAAACCCTTTTAATGGGGTTTTCCGGAACTTTAAGGACACATTTTGCTGACTGCAAACCGTGGATCTGTAAACCACAGACACCGGCTGTTTGTGTCAAATCTCTTTTTTATTAGGTTTTCATATAAGACAGCAAAACAAGAACATATATAGCAAAATGTCAGAAAAGCAGGGTTGGTTATAAAAGAGATACAAGCTACAGGTCCATAAAGTCCTGCAAAAGTATAAACTGTAACATACGCAGTAAGAGCAGCCTAAAGAGAAACATGCAGCTATAGCAAAAATCCCACTAAAGAATGTGCAGGGATCAAGGCCATAGGGGAGGATATCAAGCCTAAGGGCTCATGCACACGAACGTGTGCCAGCCATGCCCGTGCTGTGGGCCGCAAACTGCGGTCCGCAATGCACGGGCACTGACCGTGAGGCCACCGCATGCGGATCGTGGACCCATTCACTTGAATGGGGTCCGCGATCCGCACCGCAAAAAAATAGTGCTTGCGCTACTTTTTTGCGGTGCGGAGGCACGGCCAGAAACACCACGGAAGCACTACGGCATCTCCCGGATCGCGGACCCATGGAAGTGAATGGGTCCGCGATCCGTGATGCGGCCTGCACACGGCCGGTGCCCCTTTATTGCGGACCCGCCGTATGCGGCCTGCAGCACGGGCACGGCCAGCACACGTTCGTGTGCATGAGGCCTAACAAGAGGACAACAGAATCAGGAATGAGTGTAGCCCAAGTCGTCTTACTCTTGGTCAAGTATGGGAGAACCTCTGAGCCATTTGCAAATGGTGTCCGAGTAGACCCGTGAAGCCTATATTTAGGGATTCGGTAATACGCCAAAATGACCACTCCTCCATTCTATCTACCTGTGATACCTATTGCAGTCATTGAGAGATAGGGGAAGCTGTAGTTTGTCTCCAATACAGCGGGATCATGGCCTTAGCTAAGAAAACTAGCTGCAGCCAGGTTCTTGTTATATTTAGCTGTAGAGGTCGGTAGGAGTTTCATTAATACTACAGGGGTCTTATACCACCCGCTGACTAACTTGTAAGCGGTTTCTTGTAATATAAGAATCTTATAAATCTGGTGACCTCCGAGTCTGAGAAAGTCAAAGATAGTTCCTTCACCCAGGCAGAAATATATGGTAGAGGATTCTCTACAGATGGGGCAGAGCGTAATCCAGCACAGATTTTCAATATAGCCCTCAGGACTAGGGAGCACAAGGCTGCTAGGTTTTGGAACCATGTAAGATCCCTTTCTTAAAAGGGGTTGTCTCACTTCAGCAAATGGCATTTATCATGGAGATAAAGTTTATACAAGGCAGTTATTAATGTATTGTGATTGTCCATATTGCCTCCTTTGCTGGCTGGATTCATTTTTCCATCACATCACATTGTCCAGCCAGCAAAGGAGACAACATGGATAATCACAATACATTAGTAAGTGTCTTGTATTAAAGGGAACCTGTCACCTCCTGTAGGGAAAAAAAACTGTTAGCAGTACCTTAATCTGGTGGCCAGGGTGACGCTAAAGAAGGTCTTGATAAGGAGAAGAGATTCCTGTAAATAGAAGAAATTGATGTTTTAATCCTGTTCAGAACGCTGACTTGACTCGGCTTGAAGTCAAGGGGGCAGCGGCTAGCCAAGAAAACCACTCCCCCTGGTCAACTTGAATGACAGTTGCCGTTGGGCCGGGGATCGCGCAATTCTCGCGCATGCGCGGTGCGCAATTTCTCCCTGCGCGATCCCGGCCCCGGCTCTTCACTTCTGCGGCGCTTTTGTCCCTACAGCGCATGCGCTGCAGAAGCAAGCGAGCTTGCCAGAGCGCGCCCGCCCGCCGTCCCCGCGCGCTCGCTTGCTTCTGCGGCGCATGCGCTGTAGGGACAAAAGCGCCGCAGAAGTGAAGAGCCGGGGCCGGGATCGCGCAGGGAGAAATTGCGCACCGCGCATGCGCGAGAATTGCGCGATCCCCGGCCCAACGGCAACTGTCATTCAAGTTGACCAGGGGGAGTGGTTTTCTTGGCTAGCCGCTGCCCCCTTGACTTCAAGCCGAGTCAAGTCAGCGTTCTGAACAGGATTAAAACATCAATTTCTTCTATTTACAGGAATCTCTTCTCCTTATCAAGACCTTCTTTAGCGTCACCCTGGCCACCAGATTAAGGTACTGCTAACAGTTTTTTTTCCCTACAGGAGGTGACAGGTTCCCTTTAACTTTATCTACATGATAAATGCCGTTGCTGAAGTGCATGGGTTTGATGTTATGAATCAGCTGTTTGCACGGCACATCACTGTGTGCACCCATTGACCTCACACTGGAACTACAGAGCTCCGCCCATTGTGTAGTGGCCAGAGCTGGTTACTGCAGGATTGCTCCAATTAAGAGGGGTCCTCCGGGAATAATGAGTTTTTAGCTAGTGCCCACAGTCTGCCTCTCTAAGGTTAGGGTGACAACTGTCGCAGCCAGGATCGCTGAGGCGCAGTGATCCCATAGAAATTAATGGAATCGCCATGTTAGTCACAAGAAATCCAACACGGCTGGATTTCTTGCGACTTCCGTGGCAATCCCATTCATTTCTATGTGATCACCGCTACTCACAGCTACGGCAGCTGTCGTGTAACCACCTAGTCTAAACATTACATTCAGACGATCATAGTGTTTTGCGGATCCACAAAACACGGATGCGGACTGCACTATCATAGAAATTGCCTATTCTTGTCCGCAGGAGCCTAAAACGCCGGTCTTAATAAACGGCCCCCATTAGTCCCACAGAACACCTTTAAAGTGAACAGCAACAGCACTGCAGTGCCCAGCTCCATCCACACAACAGACCACCAGCAGAATAGTACAGCAAGACCCCTGTCTGACCACACACATCACGTTACTGTAGAACTAACCCCTTATTGCAAAATTCACCTATTTTCTTTTTATCACAGCTGTTACTACAGAACTATTTCATCCCATTGATATCAAGGAAAGTTCTTTACTATTCTTGCTGTGAAAAGCGAAGGAAAGTGCAACTTCCCGTCCGAATATATATATATATATATGGTATAACTGCTATATACTTTCTTCATAGCGCATGTAGTCACCATCAGCGCATACACATATATCATGTACGGTCCATGTAGACTGTGAAGCTTCTCCTTACCACAGGCCCTGCCATCTTACACTGCTCTTTCACTTCATTCCAGTAGCCCAGCGACAACAGGCGGCGGAGCCATGTCTGCTCACAGGCGGACATTGTGCCCGGCCGCACCTCAGCACCGCTCTCTCCACGACCCATCACCATGATCCACAGGCCGGTATGTGTAGTAGCTGCCTCAGTCAGTGACAGGAAACACATGCTCGGCTAGCCCCGCCCCCTCATGTACAGCGGTGGGAGAAGGAGAGGCTGCGGGATAGCGGGAGTGATAGCTGGCTGCGGGACAGCGGGAGTGATAGCTGGCTGCGGGGTTTTCTGAGGTGACGCCGGGAAGGCGTGAGAGGGCGCTGGGAAGATAGTAGAGGAATTCCCTGACAGAAATATCGCCTATGTGCTGTAATAAGACATGAAAGGTGGAAGAACGCGTCAGAGCTCATATCACCTCAGTGAGACTTTGGTGATAAAGTAATGTGTTTTTACCGCCAAAATAGCTTGCTTTTTCCAAAACTCCAGACGCAACCCTTTCAGCCTGCTTATATATCGGATGACCTTCTTATGTAGGGAGCTGCAGATACTGTCCATGTTGCTTATGCATGTTTTAGGACCCATTGACGTCAATGGGTCAGTTGCTTTAGGCCCCTTTCACATGAACGATACGGATTCAGTCCGGATGCGTTAAGGATGAGATCAGGAAAACTTGAACCAATCCGCATGCAATCGCAGTCAGTTTTGTCTGCGATTTCGTATGTTTGTTCAGTTTTAAACGCGCGGGTGTGATGCGTATGAATCAGAGGCGTAGCTACCAGGGGGACGACGGCTCCGGGCCCAGTGAGTCAGGGGGGGCCCAGCAAGGATGACTATCAGGCGAATACAAGTGAGCGCTTCCATTATGGAAGCGCTCACTTGTATTTAGCGACCCCTATCAGACCTCAGATCAGCCCACCCAGCCACATAAAATTAAAATAAAAAACCTTTCTTTCTGGCTGGGTGGGCTGATGTGAGGTCTGATGGGGGCACAGTAGGCTGATGTGAGGTCTGATGGGGCACAGTAGGGTGATGTGAGGTCTGATGGGGGTACAATACGCTGATCTGAGGTCTGATGGGGGCACAATACGCTGATCTGAGGTCTGATGGGGGTACAATACGCTGATCTGAGGTCTGATGGGGGCACAATACGCTGATCTGAGGTCTGATGGGGGTACAATACGCTGATCTGAGGTCTGATGGGGGCACAATACGCTGATCTGAGGTCTGATGGGGCACAATACGCTGATCTGAGGTCTGATGGGGGCACAATATGCTGATCTGAGGTCTGATGGGGGCACATTCTGCTGATCTGAGGTCTGATGGGGGCACAATACGCTGATCTGAGGTCTGATGGGGGCACAATACGCTGATCTGAGGTCTGATGGGGGCACAATACGCTGATCTGAGGTCTGATGGGGGCACAATACGCTGATCTGAGGTCTGATGGGGGCAGGGGACTGTTAGTTTAGTGATGTAAAAACTGGGGACAGGTTTCCTTTAACATAGGAGTCCCCTTGTTTTTTACTCCTATTACTCCTATATTTTACTGCATTATATGGTAGAGTATTTAGAGTAGGGTATGTAGAAAGTCTATTGTACTGTACTTAACAGCATAGATGATCTAGCAGTTTATACAGTCATCTTTCTAATACAATATTATAACCACAACTAGTAGTATGTGCCTGTGAAGTTGGAAACGTGCATTTGGGAAGCCACTAAGTGGGGGGCCCACTCAATTATGTTTTGCCACCCCTGTGCTGAACCTCTAGCTACGCCTCTGGTATGAATGCATTTTGCACGCACGTGATTAACCCCTTAATGACCGGGCCATTTTGCACCTTCGTGACCAGACTGATTTTTGCTAATCTGACGTGTCAGTTTATGTGGTAATAACTTTGGAACGCTTTTACTTATCCAGGCCATTCTGAGATTGTTTTCTCGTCACATATTGTGCTTCATGGCAGTAGTAAATTTGTGGCAAAATATTTCATTTTTATTTATAAAAAAAATAACAAATTTACAAAAAATTTGGAAAAATTAGCAAATTTACAAATTTCAATTTCTCGACTTTCAAAATAAATAGTAATACCTCCAAAAATAGTTATTATTTTACATTCCCCATATGTCTACTTTATGTTGGCATCATTTTATAAATGTAATTTTACTTTTTTAGGACGTTAGAGGGCTTAGAAGTTTAGAAGCCATTTTTCAAATTTTCACCAAATTTTCCAAAACTATTTATAAGCACCAATTCAGAGATAAAGTGATTTTGAGGGGCTTACATGATGAAACCCCCATAAATGACCCCATTTTAGAAACTACACTCCTCAAATTATAAAAAAAACTGCTGTTACAAACTTTGTTAACCCTTGAGGTGTTCCACAAAAATTAAAGGAAAATGGAGGTAAAATTTCACTTTTTTGGTAGATTATTCATGTTAATAATTTTTTTCTTGCAACACAGCAAGCATTAACAGCAAACTAAACCTCAATATACATTGCTCTGATTCTGCAGTTTACAGAAATACCCCATATGTGGTGGTAAATGTCTCTATGGGTTTGTGGCAGTGGTCAGAAGGAAAGGAGCGCCATATGGATTTTGGAGGCAGATTTCGCTAGAATAGTTTTTAGGCACCATTTTCTAATTGAGAGACCCTGACGTACCCCTACAGTGGAAACCCTCAAAGAGTGACCCCATTTTGGAAACTACACCCTTCAACGAATATATTAAGGGGGGTACTGGCCACTTTGACCCCCTAAGCGTTTTATGGAATTTGGAAAAACTTGGCAGTGAAAATGAAAAGTTTCATTTCTTCCAATAAAATGTTGCTTTAGCCCCAATTCTTTTTATTTGCATAAGGGGTAACAGGAGAAAAGCACCCCATAATTTGTTACCCATTTTCTCCTGAATACGGCAACACCCCATATGTGGTTGTAAACTGATGTGGGGGCACATGGCAGGACTCAGAACAGAAGGAGTGCCATATGGATTTTACAACACATTATTGTGATATTTTTATAGAGCAGGTTGTCACGAACGCGGCGATACCGAATATGTCTACCATTTTTATTATTAAGTTTTACACATTAGATGCATTTTAGAACAGAATTAAATCTTGTTTATGTGTTGCCATTTTCAGAGAGCCATATTTCTTTAATTTTTTGGGCGATTGTCTTAGGTAGAGTATAAATTTTTGCGGGACAAGATGACGGTTTGATTGGTACCATTTTGGGTTAAATACACCTTTTTGATCGCCTGCTATTACACTTTTTGTGAGGCAAAAGGGAAAAAAATGGCTGTTTTGGCTTATTTTTTTAAAGATTTTTTTACAACATTCACCTAGGGGGCTATCTCATGTAATACTTTTATAGAGCAGGTTGTTACGGACGTGGCGATACCCAATATGTCTAACATTTTTATTTTTGGAAAGTTTAACACATTAGATGCATTTTTGAACAGAATAAAATCTTTTTTTTGTGTTGCTATTTTCTGAGAGCCATGTATTTTTTTTATTTTTCGGGTGATTGTCTCAGGTAGGGTATCATTTTTGCAGGACAAGATGACGGTTTGATTGGTACAATTTTGGATTAAATACACCTTTTTGATCACCTGCTATTACACTTTTTGTGAGGGAAGAGGGAAAAAATGGCTATTTTGGAATAGTTTTTTTAAAAAAAATTTTTTACAGCATTCGCCTGGGGGGCCATCTCATGTAATATTTTTATAGAGCAGGTTGTTACGGACACGGCGATACCCAATATGTGTATCATTTTTATTTTTGGAAAGTTTTACACATTAACCCTTTCACGACCGGAGCTTTTTTCGGTTCTGCATTTTCGTTTTGTGCTCCCTGCCTTCAAACAGCCATAACTCTTTTATTTTTCTGTTCACATAGCTGTATGAGGGCTTGTTGTTTGCGGGACAAGTTGTACTTTCCAACGCCACCATTTAATATTGCATACGGTGTAGTGGGAAGCGGGAAAAAAATTCCAAACCGGGTGAAATTGCAAAGAAAACGCTATTCCGCTACAGTTCTACGGGTTTCTTATTTACAGCATTCGATGTGCATTAAAACTGATCCGTTACTTTCATTCTACTGGTCAGTACGAATCCGGCAATACCTAATATGTATAGTTTTTCCTGCGTTTAGATGATGATAAAATAATTAGAAAGTTGCCCTTTTTTTTTTTTTTTTTTTCCTTGTCATATATTGACCCCTATAACTTTTTGGTATTTATGTGTACAGAGCTGTATGGGGGCTCATTTTTTGCGGGGCGGTCTGAAGTTTTTATTGATACCATTCTGGGGTGTGTATGACTTTTTGATCACTTTTTATTTAATTTTTTTTAGAAAAAAAAAGGGACAAAAAACTGCGAATCGCCATTTGGACGCTTTTTTCCGCCACACAATTCGCCGTATTGAAATTTTTTTTTTATATTTTAAAAGTACGGGCGTTTTCGGTCACGGTGATACCCATGATGTCTATATTTATTGTTATTTAGGTATTTATTTTTTACTTATACGGAAAGGGGGGTGATTTGAACTTTTATATCTTTTTTATTTTTTATATATTTTTTAACATTTTTTTTTAATTTTTCTGTGATTATTTTAAAGCTCAAATATCATCTGATCTATTGTGTTTTGTTTTTTTTCTTTATGAGCAATCATGGATTTACTAGATGCAGTTAAAACCATGAATTGCTCATTTCTTATCCTGGCCTGCCATCTAGTGGCCAGAATAAGAATTGCAGTTTGAAAACTGTAATCCTCACCAGCGAGGATTACAGTTTTCATATGGTGTACAGACACCCCGATTGGCCAATCGGGGCGTCTGTACACCACCCGGAAGCGTGGGCTTCCGGGTTCAGACGCATCCTGATGCCGTGATCACGTGTGATCACGGCATCAGAAGGCCCTGGAAGTCTCCGAAGACGGAGGTAAGATGCGGCAAGTCTCTGCTGTTAGAAACAGCAGAGACTTGCCGGCCATGACGCCCGCCGCACCCGCGAGCGGGCGTCATGTCCCCGCACCGCCCGCGCGCCGTACATGTACGGCGGCGGTCGGGAAGGGGTTAAATACTTTTTTGAACAAAATAAAATATTTTTTGTGTTGCCATTTTCTGAGAGACATATTTTTTTTATTTTTCAGGCGATTGTCTTAGTTAGGGTCTCATTTTTTGCGGGACAAGATGACGGTTTGATTGGTACCATTTTGGAGTACATACGCTTTTTTGATCGCCTGCTATTACACTTTTTGTAAGGGAAGGTGACCAAAAAATGTTTTGGCACAGTTTTTTTTTTTTTTACTGCGTTCACCTGACGGGGTGGATGACGTGATATTTTTATAGAGCCGGTCGATACGGACGCGGCGATACCTAATATGTATACCTTTCTTTTTTTACAATTTTTTTTAACTTTTTTTGGGAAAATGGCGTTTTTTTTTTTTAAACTTTTATTATTATTATTATTATTTTTAACTTTATTTTTTTAACTTTTTTTCCACTTTATTTAACCTTTGGGGGTCTGATCCCCTTTACAATGCATTACAATACTTCTGTATTGTAATGCATTTGCTGTAAGTGTATTACTCAGTGTAATACACTTAAAGCCTGCTTCCTGTGCGATCCAGGGGGCTGGATCGCATAGGCTCGCAGGGATAGCAGCCATGATGCCTAAGGAAGGCATCGGGCTGCTATCTAAGCCATCGGGTCCCCGTCACAGCAGCGCGGGGACCCGATGGCCACCGCTCGCCATCCTGAATAGCCGCGCACCATGCCGCACGCCTCATGTGCCGCGGTCAGCGCTGACCGCGGCACATGAAGGATTAATGCGCCGGTATCTGTGTTTTCACCGATGCTGGTGCATTCAGCAGGGGTCCGGCTACTGGGCACAGCCGGACCCCCACCGCTGGTCCGTCCAGGGGCTCTCTGACACCCCTTTTCAGCTACAGACTGGGGACTCGCGCCGCCCGATGTCTAAAGACAGTGGGCGGTCGCCATCGGGTTAAAAACTGAATGTTTACAAACATCATCGCTAAGCAACCATCAGTGAATCACGCATTGCATCCGAACTTGCTTGCGGGTGCAATGCGAATTTCACGCAGACCCATCCACTTCAATGGGGCCAGGGCTGCGTGAAAAACGCAGTGTATAGAACATGCTGCGATTTTCACGCAACAGCGAACTGATGCGTGAAAAAATTCGCCCATGTGAAAAGACCCATTAAAATGAATGGGTCAGGATTCAGTGCGAGTGCAATGCGTTCGCATCACATGGAAATCTCACCCATGTGAAAGGGGCCTTAGGGTTGCCAACCGTCCAGAAATTTTTGGACAGTTGGTAAAAATAAGCAAATTTTTCTTTTTCCCTGGTGTCTGGGGGGAAAAAAATAGATGTGTCCATGATTCTTTTGACGTGGCTGGTACTTGACTAAATGTAAAGTAAATGCAGGTAATGAGACGTTATCAGTATATTGAGCTATAGACATGTACAGTCATGGCCAAAAGTTTTGAGAATGATACAAATATTAATTTTTACAAAGTCTACTGCTTCAGTTTTTATAATGGCAATTTGCATATACTCCAGAATGTTATAAAGTGTGATCAGCTTAACAGCAATTACTTGCAAAGTCAATATTTGCCTAGAAAATGAACTTTATCCCCCAAAACACATTTCAAAATCATTGTAGCCCTGCCTTAAAAGGACCAGCTAACATCGTTTCAGTGATTGCTCCATTAACACAGGTGTGGGTGTTGATGAGGACAGGGCTGGAGATCAATCTGTCATGATTAAGTAAGAATGACACTACTGGACACTTTAAAAGGGGGCTGGTGCTTGGCATCATTGTTTCTCTTCTGTTAACCATGGTTATCTCTAAAGAAACGCGTGCAGTCATCATTGCACTGCACAAAAATGGCCTAACAGGGAAGAGTATCGCAGCTAGAAAGATTGCACCTCAGTCAACAATCTATCGCATCATCAAGAACTTCAAGGAGAAAGGTTCCATTGTTGCCAAAAAGGCTCCAGGGCGCCCAAGAAAGACCACCAAGTGCCAGGACCGTCTCTTAAAAGTGTTTCAGCTGCGGGATCGGGCTACCAGCATTGCAGAGCTTGCTCAGGAATGGCAGCAGGCAGATGTGAGTGCATCTGCACGCACTGTGAGGCGGAGACTCTTGGAGCAAGGCCTGGTCTCAAGGAGGGCAGCAAAGAAGCCACTTCTCTCCAGAAAAAACATCAGGGACAGACTGATATTCTGCAAAAGGTACAGGGAATGGACTGCTGAGGACTGGGTTAAAGTCATTTTCTCTGATGAATCCCCTTTTCGATTGTTTGGGACATCTGGAAAACAGCTTATTCGGAGAAGACGAGGTGAGCGCTACCACCAGTCTTGTCTCATGCCAACTGTAAAGCATCCTGAAACCATTCATGTGTGGGGTTGCTTCTCAGCCAAGGGAATCGGCTCTCTCACAGTCTTTATTCACAGCCATGAATAAAGAATGGTACCAGAATGTCCTCCGAGAGCAACTTCTCCCAACCGTCCAAGAGCAGTTTGGCGATCAACAATGCCTTTTCCAGCATGATAGAGCACCTTGCCATAAAGCAAAGGTGATAACTAAATGGCTCAGGGAACAAAACATAGAGATTTTGGGTCCATGGCCTGGAAACTCCCCAGATCTTAATCCCATTGAGAACTTGTGGTCAATCATCAAGAGACGGGTGGACAAACAAAAACCTACAAATTCTGACAAAATGCAGGCATTGATTGTGCAAGAATGGACTGCTATCAGTCAGGATTTGGTCCAGAAGTTGATTGAGAGCATGCCAGGGAGAATTGCAGAGGTCCTGAAGAAGAAGGGTCAACACTGCAAATATTGACTTGCTGCATTAACTCATTCTGACTGTCAATATAAGCTTTTGTTACTCATAATATGATTGCAATTATATTTCTGTATGTGATAAAAACATCTGACAAACACACATAAAAACCAGAGGGCAGCAGATCATGTGAAAATATAATATTTGTGTCATTCTCAAAACTTTTGGCCATGACTGTACTACTTAGAATATTTTGACTGTAAAAAATGTTGGCTGCCCATGATTTTGGGTTAAAGGGGTTGTCCGAGTTATTGTTTTGTCATTTGTATGTTTTAACTAATCAAATAGAACAGCTTTTCCAGCACTCTATGCTTTTAAAGCCGCTGGTTTCTCAGATTTCACTCAGGGTCACATGACCTGTGATGTCAGCTTTTCTACCTGCTCATCTCATATTTGTGCACCAGCAGATAAGAGTCTGTACATTTCATTGTGCTGGCCATGCCCCCTGCTCTACTGTTATCTCCCTGGATTCTTTCAGATAAAACATTAACCCCTTCAGTCAGAACCCACACAGGGCTCAAGGTTTTACAACAGTAGCTACAGGCAATGAAGAGACATAGCTCTGTGTCTATAGGATGAGGAGGGCTGATCCTGACACTGAAGGAGATCTGCAGAGTATTTCACAAGAAAGGTAGGGGGAAGTACCTTTGTGCATCAGTAATGTCATTGTACAGCTGGGACTTGTAGTCCTACACATACAACATGCTGCTGAGTATTCTAGCAGGCAAACATGTCACTCAGGGCAGACTTATTCACTTCCTTTGCAGAGCAGTGAGGGGGAAGGGCAGAGATTGCCATTATTGCATATAAACAAAGGCTAGAAGAGAACCAGGGAAATGAGATTATAGATTTTTTTTGCCTAAAACTTGCTTAACTTAGTTATATATTGCTGCCCATCAGATTTACAGTGCTATATTTTTTTTCATAACTCAGACAACCCCTTTAAGTTGTCCTAGAAAAAGAAAAATTCTGGTTGGCAAACCTGCGTTGTCTGCATTTTGCTGCCCAGTCTAGGACATGTTCCATCTTTTTGCAGAATGGACATACAGGGGCAGAAAGACTACTCCACGGGTCATCCATGTGATTTCTGCATCCATATGTCCGGTCCGCTAAAAGATATAATATTTCTTCAAAATGCGGATCATGGATCCTTTGATGTCAATGGGTCCTCAAAAAAAAATTGTGGATGGCGCACAGACCGTATCTGTATTTATTTGCGTACTACAAAATGGATTTGGTCAGGTGGATGAGGCGTTAGGACCGCTGTACCCGCTCTGAACCCTAGGTAGCTGTGCCCTCATTGGGAAATGCTATTATGGGACATGGACATCTTTTACAGGCAAATGTTTTTATGGGGACGCATGTAACAAGCACATAATAGCAACCCGGGAGAGCCCTTTACAGGATGATTACTGGTGTAGCAGGGAGCTGCAGAAATGGGAGTGGCCTTTTGAGGGGTGTGGCTTATATACCATGGTGTGGTTAATATAATATTTAAAGGGGTATTATAGTATTTTAAAGTTATCCCCTGTTAGGGTAGGTTCACACAGTTTTTGGAGCAAGATGCAGATTGTCCTGCAGGTCTTTCAGCCAAAGCTGAAAGTGGATCCAGCAGAAAGGCACTGTGAGGCCCCAGTACTTATCATCAGTGGGGGTCCCAGTGGTAGGACTCCTACCGTAGTTATCCTCTATACTGTGGATAGGGGATAACTTCAAATTACCAGCTTATCTCTTTAATTCCCTAGCACACATTCAAATTCATGATCAGCATTCAAGGAGTTCTCCAACTTATATTTATCGATGACCTATCCTCATCAATAACAGATCGGCGGGGGTCCAACACCCGGCACCCCCGCCGATCAGCTGTTTGAGGAGGAGGCGAGCGCCGTGCCACCGCTGCCTCCTTTTCATTGTTTACCTGCTCACCGTAACATCAGTAGCGGTGAACAGGTGTAATTACACTTAACCGCCCCATTCATTTCAATGGGAAGGATTGCTCCCATACACTTGTATGGGAACGTTCCTTCCCATTGAAATGAATGGGGCGGCTTGGGTGTAATTACACCTACTCACCGCTACCCATGTTGCAGCTAGGATGTAAACAATGAAGAGGAGGCAGCGCTGGTATGAAGTGCGCTCTTCTTCAAACAGCTGATGTGTTATTGATGATAGGTCATCAATAAATATAACTTGGAGAACCCCTTTAAACCATTTGCTACCAGCGCTGGAGTGAAGTGTAAACATGGCGCCCCCTCGTACATGCAGTGGGTGTCATGGAGGGTCATGCTGATCGGGGTCATTAAAGCTTTTAGATGTCATGATCAAGTGAGATCATGGCATCTAACGGGTGAAAAGTATTCACCTGGCATCTACAGCACACGCTTGTGCTTCCAGGCTTCCTACCGACATCCTCTGTGGCCAATGAGAATGCCGGTATTTGAATTTAATACGGTAGGTCTCTCTGAAGAAACCCAGGGTTTTGAAGCTGCAATTTGTATTTTGGCCAGCAGGTGGCAGGCCAACATAAGAAAAGAGCAATTGTGTACAAATCATGAGTCTAAAATACCCAAGAGAGGTGAGAATTAAAAAAAAAAGGATTTTGTAGGCTTTTTTTATTGCTTCTCTTACACAAAAAAGCAATAAAATGTGATCAAAAAGTCACACATACTGCAATGAAAAACTACAGATTGTCCCGCAAAAAATGAGCTACCACACAGCTTAGTAGACATAACTATAAAAAAGTTATGGGGGTCATAATATGGTGATGTTTAAAAAAAAAAGTTTATTCAAACTTTACATTTATTTTTACACTATTTAGACATAAAAATCCTATACATATGTGGTTGTAATCGTACTGACCCAGAGAATGAAGGGCACAGGTCAGTTTTGCAATGAAGGGAATACTGTGGGGACAAAACACGTAAAACGGTGGAGGAATTGCGTTTTTTTTTCCAATTCCACCGGATTTGGAATTTTTTTTCCCACAAGCGGTATTTAAAATTCATGCCACAAAAGTTTATTTTTATTTTTTTTCCATTTACATACAGTGAGGAAAAAAGTATTTAGTCAGCCACCAATTGTGCAAGTTCTCCCACTTAAAAAGATGAGAGAGGCCTGTAATTGACATCATAGGTAGACCTCAACTATGAGAGACAAGATGAGAAAACAAATCCAGAAAATCACATTCTGATTTTTAAAGAATTTATTAGCAAATTATGGTGTAAAATAAGTATTTGGTCAATAACAAAAGTTCATCTCAATACTTTGTTATATATCCTTTGTTGGCAATGACAGAGGTCAAACGTTTTCTGTAAGTCTTCTCAAGGTTAGCACACACAGTTGCTGGTATGTTGGCCCATTCCTCCTCTAGAGCAGTGATGTTTTGGGGCTGTCGCTGGGCAACACGGACTTTCAACTCCCTCCAAAGGTTTTCTATGGGGTTGAGATTTGGAGACTGGCTAGGCCACTCCAGGACCTTGAAATGCTTCTTATGAAGCCACTTCTTCGTTACCCTGGCGGTGTGCTTGAGGTCATTATCATGCTGAAAGACCCAGCCACGTTTCATCTTCAATGTCCTTGCTGATGGAAGGAGGTTTGCATTCAAAATCTCACGATACATGGACCCATTCATTCTTTCATGTACACTGATCAGTCGTCCTGGTCCCTTTGCAGAGAAACAGCCCCAAAGCATGATGTTGCCACCCCCATGCTTCACAGTAGGTATGGTGTTCTTTGGATGCAACTCAGCATTCACTCTCCTCCAAACACGGCGAGTTGTGTTTGTACCAAACAGTTCTACTTTGGTTTCATCTGACCATATGACATTCTCCCAATATTGTTCTGGAACATCCAAATGCTCTCTAGCAAACTACAGACGGGCCCGGATATGTAGTGGCTTAAACAGGGGGACACGTCTGGCACTGCAGGATCTGAGTCCCTGGCGGCGTAGTGTGTTACTGACGGTCGTGTTTGTTACGTTGGTCCCAGCTTTCTGCAGGTCATTCACTAGGTCCCTCCGTGTGGTTCTGCGATTTTTGCTCACAGTTCTTGTGATCATTTTGACCTCACAGGCTGAGATCTTGCATGGAGCCCTTGATCGAGGGAGATTATCAGTGGTCTTGTATGTCTTCCATTTTCTAATTATTGCTCCCACAGTTGATTTCTTCACAATAAGCTGCTTGCCTATTGCAGATTCAGTCTTCCTAGCCTGGTGCAGGTCTACAATTTTGTTTCTGGTGTCCTTCCACAGCTCTTTGGTCTTCACCGTAGTGGAGTTTGGAGTGTGGACAGGTGTCTTTTATACTGACAACAAGTTCAAACAGGTGCCATTACTACAGGTAATGAGTGGAGAACAGAGGAGCCTCTTAAAGAAGAAGTTACAGGTCTGTGAGAGCCAGAAATCTTGCTTGTCTGTAGGTGACCAAATACTTATTTTCCACCATAATTTGCAAATAAATTCTTTAAAATCAGACAATGAGATTTTCTGGATTTGTTTTCTCATTTTGTCTCTCATAGTTGAGGTCTACCTATGATGTCAATTACAGGCCTCTCTCATCTTTTTAAGTGATAGAACTTGCACAATTGGTGGCTGACTAAATACTTTTTTCCCCCACTGTAGCTGTATGAGAGCTTGTTTTTTTTTGTGCGACAAATTGAACTTTCTAATGGCACTATTTTAGATTGCATACAATGTAGTATGAAGCTGGAAAAAATTCCAAATAGAGTGGAATTGGGAAAAAAAACAATTAAGCCATGGTTTTATGGGTTATGTCTTTATGACATTTCCTATGCTGGGTCCTGGGAGCACAATACTTCTGGGATTTCACAGGCAGGATGCTGTGGTTGCAATGACATCAGGCAGGTTTTAAAGGAGTAGGCACCTGGCAGCTACAGAAGCGTCTCAGCTTCTGAATAGGCACTACCATACTGTGAGCGAAGGAGCTGCTGTGTATTTACTGTGAGCGGAGGAGCTGCTGTGTATATACTGTGAGTCGAGGAGATGCTGTGTATATACTGTGAGCGGAGGAGATGCTGTGTATATACTGTGAGCGGAGGAGCTGCTGTGTATATACTGTGAGCGGAGGAGCTGCTGTGTATATAGTGTGAGCGGAGGAGCTGCTGTGTATATAGTGTGAGCTGAGGTGATGCTGTGTATATACTGTGAGCTGAGGCGATGCTGTGTATATACTGTGAGCAGAAGAGCTGCTGTGTATATACTGTGAGCGGAGGAGCTGCTGTGTATATACTGTGAGCGAAGGAGCTGCTGTGTATATACTGTGAGCGGAGGAGCTGCTGTGTATATACTGTGAGTCGAGGAGATGCTGTGTATATACTGTGAGCGGAGGAGATGCTGTGTATATACTGTGAGCGGAGGAGCTGCTGTGTATATACTGTGAGTGGAGGAGATGCTGTGTATATACTGTGAGCGGAGGAGATGCTGTGTATATACCGTGAGCAGAGGAGATGCTGTGTATATACTGTGAGTGGAGGAGATGCTGTGTATATACTGTGAGCGGAGGAGCTGTGCATGCAGTATATACTGTGAGTGAAAGAGCTTCATATGTGCTTTGTGTATTACAGAGAAAATGTGTGTGTGGTTTGCACTTATTGGGGCGCTGTGGCTGGCGTTCATGGGAATAATCTGGTTGATGTTTATGGGGTAATGTGGCTTTAGTGGTCTAATTTGTGCTCCATTGTGGCATGTGGTAGTGGTGGTGTTAGTATTATGTGCTATGCTGAGGTCTTGGCGCTTGAATATATACACACAGTATATTCTAATTTTTTCCTGGGGGCAAGCATGTGCCTTGGGGCTTGTGCCCCTGATCTTTTAAGACTCTAGCAACGCCCCTGATTTTGCAGTGCAGATTTAGATGGATTGGTTTGCGGGTGCCATTGGTTTTTTATTTTTTAAGTGATTGTCTTATGTGGGGGCTCATTTTTTTGCGGGATGAGGTGAAGTTTTCATTGGTACCATTTTGGGGTACATAAGACTTTTTGATTGCTTGGTATTACACTTTTTGTGAGGAATGTTGAAAAAAATAGCTGTTTTGGCATAGTTTTTTTACAGCATTCACCTGAGGGGGCATATAATGTGATATTTTTATAGAGCAGGTTGTTCTGGACGCGGCAATACCCAATATGTGTATCATTTTTATTTTTGTTAAGTTTTACACTGTGAAAGCCTTTTTGAATAGAATAAAATCTTGTTTTTGTGTTGCCATTTTCTGAGAGCCCTATTTTTTTTTAATTTTTTGGCCGATTGTCTTAGGTAGGGTCTAATTTTTTGTGGGATGAGATGACGGTTTGATTGGTACCATTTTGGGGTACATAAGACTTTTTGATCGCTTGGTATTACACTTTTTGTGAGGCAAAGTGACAAAAAATGACTGTTTTGGCATAGTTTTTTTAAAAGAAGTTACAGCATTAGGCCTCATGCACATGACCGTATGAAAAAAACGGATCCACAAAAACGGATCCACAAAAAATATGGATGACATCCGTGTGCATTCCGTATTTTGCGGAACGGAACAGCTAGCC
The DNA here is from genome assembly GCA_900303285.1 of Rhinella marina. NCBI lineage: Eukaryota > Metazoa > Chordata > Amphibia > Anura > Bufonidae > Rhinella > Rhinella marina. The sequence goes on from ONZH01013356.1 coordinate 98,930, forward strand.
CCTAATAGAACAGTATGATCCTTGTCCGTGATGCGGACAATAATAGGACATGTTCTATTTTTTTGCGGAACGGAAAAACGGACATACAGAAACGGAATGCACACGGAGTACCTTCCATTTTTGTTTTGCGGACCCATTGAAATGAATGGTTCCGCATATGGTCCGCAAAAAAACGGAAAGGGAAACGGAAAAAAAATACGGTCGTGTGCATGAGCCCTTAACCTGAGGGGTATATCATGTGATATTTTTATAGAGCAGGTTGTTATTATTCCTAATATTTCTGTCATTTTTACTTTTTGTTGAGTTTTACACAGTGAAAGCGTTTTTGAACAGAATAAAATCTTATTTTTGTGTTGCCAGTTTCTGAGAGCCCTATTTTTTTTTTTTTTTTGGCCGATTGTCTTAGGTAGGGTCTCATTTTTTTGTGGGATGAGATGACGGTTTAATTGGTACCATTTTGGGATAAATACGCCTTTTTGATCACTTGGTATTACACTTTTTGTGAGGCAACTTGACAAAAAAATTACTGTTTTGGCATTGTTTTTTAAAAAATAAAAATTACAGCATACACCTGAGGGACCATCTCATGTGATATTTTTATAGAGCAGGTTGTTCTGGACGCAGCAATACCCAATATGTGTATCATTTTTATTTTTGTTAAGTTTTACACTGTGAAAGCCTTTTTGAATAGAATAAAATCTTGTTTTTGTGTTGCCATTTTCTGAGAGCCATATTTTTTATTTTTTGGCCGATTGTCTTAGGTAGGGTCTCATTTTTTGTGGGATGAGATGACGGTTTGATTGGTACCATTGTGGGGTACATAAGACTTTTTGATTGCTTGGTATTACACTTTTTGTGAGATAAGGTGACAAAAAAATTACTGTTTTGGCATAGTTTTTTAAAAAAAAGAAATTACAGCATTAGGCCTGACGAAGGAGATATGAACATTAATATATCAATGTTTCTATTAAATATTAAGAATTAATATTCATAACTAATATTAATATTCTAACGTGAATATTAATATTTTCTATTAATAACGCCCGTACCAATATTCACTCACGTGGCTATCAGTATGGTATTATTAATATGATTTCCTTCTATAATGTTCCGTTAAGGTACAATATTGATAACAGCGTCAGATCAGCCTTCAACCATCAATATTATAATACAACACAGTCTCAACACACTCACGCTAGACTGTATTGTATTAATCTGTACCTTAACTGTAACGTTTCCCTGTTCCTTTACAACGTACTATTACAATTATATTATTACTGTGCTTGTATAACAGAAATGAAACAGTGTTAATAAAACAAGTTATTTATTATACACTATGCTAAAGTTACACAAATCACACAATAAAACAATAATATAATAAAAACCAACACCTACTTATTTTTCCCACCCACACTCACATACACACACCAATATACTTTTACCCTCCCAACTATCGCTAACTTTCCCTAATCATGGAATGGAAGATTGGGGATGTAGTGCAGGGGTCAGGATGCAGGGTAAGTATAGAGGCAGAAGGGAATTAGGGGTACAGGATTGGTAGGAGAGAGAGAGAGAGAGAGGTTAGGGGCTCTTGGGATACTTAGACCAATCCTTGCTGGAACTCTGTCATGGTGACCTTTCCCCCATCTTCCTTCAGGTGACTCATTCAGGAGACTGCCCTCTGTGGCCCCCACAGTTGGCTATATTGTATATCTAAGCCCCCTCCCCCTTCAGGTAAAAGCAGTGAGGTGTAGTGATACTAGCCTAACACCCCCTACAGGGAACCTTCTGCTGTTAGGCCACGGATCTACTTTCTTTTGATCTATCGATCTCATCAGCCTCCATGTCTCCGGCCATTGTAACGCCCGCCTGAAAGTTCCTGCTATCAGTTTAAGATAGAGGGAAGTGCATCACACCTATTGAGACAAAAGGTCTATTGAACCATAGTTTAACATACCTATGATACTGTCAACATATGGCCCTATTGTCTTCCCCCATACCCCAGCAGGCATATGGCATTCCTGCAGGAGGGGGGCTTTGAATAGAGTGAAGTGAATACTATGTATCTTGGCCTTCTCACTACTGGGATTAAATACATATATATATATATAGGGGCAAATATCTATGGGGAAACTCTTCCCTCTGTAACAAGGCCTCATGCACACGACCGTATGAAAAAAACGGATTCGCAAAACCGGATCCACAAAAAATATGGATGACATCCGTGTGCATTCCGTATTTTGCGTAACGGAACAGCTGGCCCCTAATAGAACATCACTGAAAAAATGCACTAAAACAATAGATGCAAGCGATATATGGACTAAGCCCTCACTCTATAGATAAAATCTGAGACTCTTAGCCAATACATTTTGATCAAAATACATCTGTGCCCACCTACCCAGCGCCACGGTGGTCTCAGTCCAGGCAGGTCCTACGCTAAACCTTCCTATGCGGTTGTGCATCTATGTTTAGGTGCGCAGACCCTGCACATATAGTGTGCTGCTCCTAGTTACCTCTGTGTGCATCAGCAACCAATGAGAGGAGGGGCACACACACCTATATGGACCACCTGTACATCTGCACATTTTGCTATCACATGGTGCAGGATGTTTGTATCTGTTTTCCGTGAATATTTTTTTGATGTGTCTGGAAGGAGTGGCACCTTCTGGTGTGAATGCGCTCCTATTATCAGGGGAGTAGCATTCATGTGCACTTTTGCCCCACCTATCTAAGAGGCGACCCTGATTAAGGTGGTACATATAGGTGTGTGTGCTCCTCCTCTCATTGGTTGCTGATGCACATAGAGGTAACTAGGAGCAGCACACTATATGTGCAGGGTCTGCGCACCTAAACATAGATGCACAACCGCATAGGAAGCTTTAGCGTAGGACCTGCCTGGACTGAGACCACCGTGGAGCTGGATAGGCCGGCACAGATGTATTTTGATCAAAATGTATTGGCTAAGAGTCTCAGATTTTATCTATAGAGTGAGGGCTTAGTCCATATATTGTTTGCATCTATTGTTTTAGTGCATTTTTTCTGTGATTTTCTAAATTTAGCCTTGTACATCCGCACATTTTGCTATCACATGGTGCAGGATGTTTGTATCTGTTTTCCGTGAATATCCCCCAATAGAACAGTATGATCCTTGTCCGTGATGCGAACAATAATAGGACATGTTCGGAACGGAACGTTGCGGAACGGAAAAACGGACATACGGAAACGGAATGCACACGGAGTACCTTCCATTTTTTTTTGCGGACCCATTGAAATGAATGGTTCCGCATATGGTCCGCAAAAAAACAGAAAGGGAAACGGAAAGAAAATACGGTCGTGTGCATGAACCCTTAACCTGAGGGAGTATATCATGTGATATTTTTATAGAGCAGGTTGTTATGGACACGGCGATACCTAATATTTCTGTCATTTTTACTTTTTGTTAAGTTTTACACAGTGAAAGCGTTTTTGAACAGAATAAAATCTTATTTTTGTGTTGCCAGTTTCTGAGAGCCCTATTTTTTTTATTTTTTGGCCGATTGTCTTAGGTAGGGTCTCACTTTTTGTGGGATGAGATGACGGTTTGATTGGTACCATTTTGCGATAAATACGTCTTTTTGATCGCTTGGTATTACACTTACACTTTTTGTGAGACAAGGTGACCAGAAAATGGCTTTTTTTTACACAGTTTTTTTATTTATTTATTTTTTTCCGGCGTTCACCTAGCGGGGTGGATGATGTGATAGTTTTATAGAGCCGGTCGATTACAGACGTGGCGATACCTAATATGACTACTTTTCTTGTTTTCCCTATTTTTTACAATTTTTTTTAACTTTATTTTGGGAAAAGGAGTGGACGCTTTTTTTTTTTTAAACTTTATTTTTTTAACTTCTTTTTTCACTTTATTTTTTGTCCCAGTCTGGGACTTCAACTTTTGGGGGTCTGATTCCCTGCACAATGCATGACAATACTTGGATCTCACAGGCTTCCGTAGAAGGCAGCCCGATGCCTAAAGAAGGCATCGGGCTGCCTTCCCTGCCATCGTGTCCCGGTCACAGCAGCGCTGGGAGCCGATGGGCTCTCCCTCCCACCACAGACATTGCACGTGCCGCAGTCAGCACTGACCGGCAGTGTGAGGGTTAACACACCGGCATTGGTATTTTCACCAATGCCAGTGCATACAGCAGGGGTCCGGCTATCAGCCACTGCTGGACCCATGCAGCTGATCGGGCGAGCGCAGCTCCTGCGCCCGCCCAATCAGAGCGCCGTAGCAGTACGTCGCTGGGATTTTTGTCCCGGCTACATGTACGGCGCTGGTACTGTAATGCCCCTTTCACACGAGCGGGAGACTCGCATGTCTCCCGCAACGCATCTACAGGGCTGGACTCCGGCACTGACTGGGATCGCATATAATGCTATGCGATCCCTGTCAGTGCCGAGTCCAGCCCTGTAGATGCGTTGCGGGAGACATGCGAGTCTCCCGCTCGTGTGAAAAGGACATAAAGGTTAAACTTGGCTGACACTCAAATTGCTAAAAAGTCATATTATTCTAGACCTACAACATATTTATTTCAGTGGTTATTAATTGATGATAAAGGTGGTCCATGGATAGACACTTCTGTCAAACTTTATGCCGCCTACTGGTTACCTTAGTTTGATACGGATTTTTATTCCACAATTTTGTAGTATTTTAGGTGCACAAAATGAAAGGTGTTGTGTAGGTGTTTAATATTGATGATCTATCCTCAGGATAGGTGATTTATATCTCAACTAAGAGGACCCCTGCTGATCAGCTTTTTGAAGACGATGTGGCACACTTGAATGAAGCAAGTACTTGTAATTACATTATACAGATGCTGCAAGGGAAACAACAAGTATTGTAATGAAGAAGAAGCTGTGCAATGTCTCTTCTTCAAACTGATGATCAGTGCGGGTTCAGATATTTATGAACTATCCTGAGGATAGGTCATCAATATTAAACCCATACACAAACCTTTTAATGTACATCATATGGCTAAAGATATTATGCCATGATATTTCAGATGGCCTAAACAAAGGTAAAGTACATGAGTGTGCTGGTTCTGCAATATTTCTGTATTGATTCTGAGGAGTAATTACTACTCTTCTCAAAGAAATGTAGAAATATGCTACTCAACTGAAGCAGGCAGATGGCAGGACTAGAAAATTTTACAGCTATCCTGTGGCACCATTTTAGGCTGCATTGTTTCATACTCCTCTGTTGCAGTGTATAAAGTTCCTAGTGCCAAGAATCTAATGCAAAGCAAGTCAAATGAAATCCAAAATAATAAAAATGACACATTGTAATGTTTTATTTTGTAATGTTTATTTAAAATGAATAAATATTTTTACAATGTATATATTTAAAAAAATGAACTTTTTTATTTTAATAATTTGGCTTATGTTGTATTTGATACAAATTAGTTACGGTATACCATTTAAATCCTGTGTAAACACCACAGGGATTTGGAAATGTGGTCCTTATTTTATTTACAGCACAAGATGGAATTGGAATGCAGTTTCCACTCACCAAAACTGCCTAAATTAACCGAATATAAGACCGGTAGCCCAGTACCTAAGAAATAGATAAATGTAATGTTATAATAAAAATGCATACACAAAAGGGCAGCACACATGTCTCTGAGATCACTCAGGAGTGTGGTCTTATCAGCACAATGGGGGTACTATGTTTGAGGAAAATTGTAGTGCATCTTATAAAGCAAATATTAGTGAGGGCTTCTAGTATGCAGGAGTCGCGGGGAGTTAAGCGCTAGCGGCACTCACCTTTCCCTGCATGATCTTCTGCAGGCACCACCCTTCACTGTCCTGACTGCATCCATTGTCAGAACGTATTATGCACAGTGTACGCAGTCAAGTGACAGTGCAGCGTGGCGATGGAGAAGGTCAGGGAGCGCGGAAGCAGCAGAGACCTCAAGACCAGGAGAGGTATGTGAATTTTTTTTATTTTTTCTATGATGTGCATCTGATTGAGTGTCTGACATGGGGTGTGGGGGTCTGATGTGAGCTCTGATGGAGATCAGATCTAATATGGGAGTCTGATGTGTGCTCAGATGGGGGTGTGATCTAATATGGCCGTATGATCTGAGGTGTGACATGGGAATCTGATCTTATACAGTGGACTGATTTGAAGTCTGACAAAGGGGTCTGATATGTGGTGTTTGATATGGGGTTTCTTATCTGAGGTTTGATATGGGTGTCAGATCAGAAATGAGGGTCTAATCTGAAGTCTGATGAAGATTGAGGATGTAGTTTGGGGGTCTGATGAAGATTGAGGATCTGATCTGAGGTATGATGAAAAATGTTCTTGTCTTATTTTCCTAATCTTAAACCAGGGTGCGTCTTATCATCTGGTGCGTCTTGGAAAGAGAGCAGCAGATAGGAATCTTATCCTGTTACAGAAATGTTCTTTATTCTAACAGGTTATGTTACAGACAACATCTTTACACTGGAGCTACAGTAGAATTACATTGGGCATGTACAGAGGACTGCATGCATGATCCTATAATCAATTATAATCAAGTCACTAAGACTGGTTTATTGTCACATGTGCAGTGAATTCTGGCAGTTTGTCCTGGCGGAGGAAGAGACTAAAGGGGTTCACTGTATCAAACATAGCAAGATACCACCTTGAAATACTGGATCGCCATTCACTGTAATGGGATCTAACCGCTTTCTAGCATATATGCCGGCTTTCAGCCAGACTAAAAAAAACTGTGTGTAGTATTAATTGTACAGCCAAAAGCCGTTATATATGCTGAATACATTGAATTACGGAAGTGTGTTCTTCTGCCAGAACAGACTGTTATAGTTCACTGCACATATGTAAAAATTGCCTATGTTGCTTGCAATGGGACCTAATAGAGTAAAGAGGACAAAAAGAACAGGGAGCAACAAGTATGTTGCTTGTCATCTGGCAGATTGTTGAGCTATTCTAGAGGTCTTGAACATAATCCATATTTTATCCCGGTCCTACAGTCATCTTTCCTACGTGTTAGAGCAGATAACTCCCTTAACGCTGGGGTCTGCCCCATGATGTTGGGATGAATATATTATGTGACATATTTCCACTTTTTCTACCACTTCTTGTAGTTCCATTTTAATTCCTATGTGACTCCAGCATAAGGACATTGTCTGCAACGGTACACAGAAATGTGAAGGGGCATACAAGAACAGAATACATTAGTGAAAGGTGCCTAGTAAAGTGAAGAGGAATAGAGAAACCTAATAAAATAATGAATAGTCCTTGGCTTCTAGAATAACAGGCCTTTTATGTATGAAACCTAAAAGCACCACTACATAGAAAAACTATATAGAGAAAAACGGAGCCATTGAGTACTATAAAAATATGAAATCTTTATTAAATCACATAATATTAAGTATATATAAAATTAGGAGAAGAGTTGACGGAAACAGAGCGCCATCCCCAGCCAACATCACCAAACTGGGTACAAATAATTAATAAAATCAAAGTACATCAGGGTATCCATAATGGAAAACCGGTCACAGAATGCTAGTAACAAATTGTCAATTGCCACAAAAGATACTCCGATATAAGTCTGTAAGACTATAAATACAAGTAACTCACCAGACCAAGTGTGATGTAAGACCAGGGATGGCGCTACCCCAACTCACGTTTCGGCGTGCCTTCGTCTGGGGGTAACGCCATCACCATGGACCTCTACCTTATAAACTCTAATTGGCCAATCAGAGATCACCCCATTAAGTGAGTAAATCATATGCACCTGTAACTCAGAGTAACCGGGTCAGCCTCCATCTTAATCGTGCCGCTACAACCCCCAGGCGTCACATCGCAACCCCGAAGTGGTCACGTGACACAGTCACATGACCCGCTGTGCAACAACGTAATGACCTGGGCAGTGACGCAGCACAAATGATGATGGCCCGGTACATATACAGAGACTCTGAAAAATGTCAGTTGTCTCCATCTAGAGGTAGAAAAAGAAAACTGCATATGTACTATGATACTGCACAGCAGACAGAACAATACAACAAAATCACTTATCATGATAATATAATAATGCATGATTAGAAAATAGAAGTAATAATACATAAACACGAAGAAATACATGAATAATGTGTACATACATAATTAATACAAACATAATTGGCAAAAAATGTATATATAAAAAATAATATTAATAGGAGAAGAAATGATAATAAAGATGACCGTGCATTGTGGATAAAGAGCTAACTAAATCAGAAAAGTGTGAAAAGAAAAGAAATATAGTGTGAGAAAAATATATTTAAAAATGTGTATGTGATATGAAAATGTAAAAAAATATAAAAAAATGTATATATACCGTATTTTTCGCCCTATAAGACGCACTTTTTTCCCCCCAAAAGTAGGGGGAAAAATGCGGTGCGTCTTATAGGGTGAATACAAGTGAGCGCTTCCATAAGGAAGCGCTCACTTGTACATAGGGACCCCCATCAGACCTCAGATCAGCCCACCCAGCCACTTAAAGACCATACTTACCTGTTCTGCGCTGCCGCTGCCCTCCGGTCCCACGCTCTGCGCTCCTCTCGCTTCCCTGCCGGCACGCACTATGACCTGACGCTGCAGCGTCAGGTCATAGTGCGCACCGGCAGGGAAGCGAGAGGAGCGCGGAGCGTGGGACCGGAGGGCAGCGCAGAACAGGTAAGTATGGTCTTTAAGTGGCTGGGTGGGCTGATCTGAGGTCTGATAGGGCACAAGACGCGATGATCTGAGCTGCAAAGGGGCACAAGACGCTAATCTGAGGTCTGATGGGGCACAATATGCTAAGCTGAGGTATGATGGGGGCACATACTGTTGCTCTGAGGTCTGATGGGGCACATACTGTTGCTCTGAGGTCTGAAGGGGGCACATTCTGCTGATCTGAGGTCTGATGGGGGCACATTCTGTTGCTCTGAGGTCTGATGGGGGCACATACTGTTGCTCTGAGGTCTGATGGGGGCACATTCCGCTGATCTGAGGTCTGATGGGGCACATACTGTTGCTCTGAGGTCTGAAGGGGGCACATACTGTTGCTGTGAGGTCTGATGGGGGCACATACTGTTGCTGTGAAGTCTGATGGGGGCACATACTGTTGCTGTGAGGTCTGAAGGGGGCACATTCCGCTGATCTGAGGTCTGATGGGGGCACATTCTGCTGATCTGAGGTCTGATGGGGGCACATTCTGCTGATCTGAGGTCTGATGGGGGCACATTCTGCTGATCTGAGGTATGATGGGGGCACATTCTGCTGATCTGAGGTCTGATGGGGGCACATTCTGCTGATCTGAGGTCTGGTGGGGGGCTGACATGGTGGGATGATGGAGTTCTGACATGGAGGGTTGATATGGGGGTCTGATGTGATGTCCTAAAATTTATGGGCAGTCTGATAAGAGGATCTGATGAAAAATATTTTTTTCTTATTTTCCTACACTAAAACCTAGGTGCGTCTTATGGGCCGGTGCGTCTTATAGGGCGAAAAATACGGTAATAAAAGAATGTGCTGAAAAATATGTATAAACAAATGAATGTATGTGAAGCAAAATGTATGAAAACCATATAAAAAATACATAAAAAAAAGAGAGAGAGTGTGAATGGTGTACTACATTCTAAACAATGATATGTGCAAAACACAATGTGAATAAATACCTAAAAACATGTGTAATTCATAATGATATGCAGAGAAAAATATAATAAATATATATATAATTATACAAATAAATGACGTGCAGTCCACTGTATCAGAAAAACTGTATCAGAAAAATCCAATGAGGGGTATCCAGGAAGGCCAATATAACTATAACGCAACTTTATAAGAAAAAAGGAAAGAAAAAAAGAATTAAAAACTAATATACACTGTTAAAATCAACACAAAATAAAGATCCACAGCTGTGGAGCGGATGGTCACAGGAAGGAAGAGAAACCCAGATTTTCATTCAGACCCTTCGGGCACAATGTCCCAAGGGTCCAAATCCAACGGCTTTCCTTCTGGGCTAGTCTTTTGGAAGAATCCCCTGCTCTCAGAACTACCTTAAGATGATCAATCCCCCTTACCTTTAAGAATCTTGGGTTGCATGCATGGAATTTCTTAAAATGTCTAGGGATCAGTTTCAGGTCTTCCAAGCACTCGATGTCTTTGGCCCCAATGATGTCCCTTGCATGTTCTCGTATGCGAATTTTCAGCTCCTGTTTGGACTTCTGATTGGCTATTGCTTATGTTATTGTATTTTGAAAATGTTAATAAAAAACAAATTAAAAAATATATTTTTTTTGTTCAAATAGTATTTTTTTTTTATTTTTTTTAATTTAACTTACATTCTCTGTTTTTTATTTTAGAGATTATGCTGCTCCCTACATGTCTAACAGTACAGGGCTTAGATTTTATGAGTAATATTATTAGTTATAGTAATCCACTGACCTATTATGCTAATCATATGTTATTGTGTATTACCTTGGCTGGCTTTAGGTTACATGGCACCCTGTGCAAGAAATCTTCTTGGAGCCCCCCACCCACAACACACATACCTCCACAACCATTATACGGTTCTAAATGCACTAAATTAGTAGCATCTATTTTAAAAGGTATCATAATTTTATGGATAGAACTGAAGAATGCACAGCTAATGCTTAAAGAGGTTGTCCCATCTGGTACATATATGGCATATTGATAGGATATGCCATAAATGTCCGATGGTGCAAGTTCCATCTCTTAGGGCTCCATCTTTTAGGGCTTCCATCTCAAAAATGGGCCCCATAGTGAATGGACATGCACGGCCATCTTTCCATTCACCGATATGAGATGTTCACCAAAACACAGCAAGCAGCGGTTGCATGCACAGTAGTAGTGGTGCCATACAAAGCTCATTACATAAATGCAGCACAGGAACCAAGCTCATTACATAAATACAGCACCAGAACCAAGCTCATTAAATAAATAAAAAACCAGAACCAATATGGCACATATACACTCACCGGCCACTTTATTAGGTACACCTGTCCAACTGCTCGTTAACACTTAATTTCTAATCAGCCAATCACATGACGGCAACTCAGTGCATTTAGGCATGTAGACATGGTCAAGACAATCTCCTGCAGTTCAAACCGAGCATCAGTATGGGGAAGAAAGGTGATTTGAGTGCCTTTGAACGTGGCATGGTTGTTGGTGCCAGAAGGGCTGGTCTGAGTATTTCAGAAACTGCTGATCTACTGGGATTTTCACGCACAACCATCTCTAGGGTTTACAGAGAATGGTCCGAAAAAGAAAAAACATCCAGTGAGCGGCAGTTCTGTGGGCGGAAATGCCTTATTGATGCCAGAGGTCAGAAGAGAATGGGCGGACTGGTTCGAGCTGATAGAAAGGCAACAGTGACTCAAATTGCCACCCGTTACAACCAAGGTAGGCAAAAGAGCATCTCTGAACGCACAGTACGTCGAACTTTGAGGCAGATGGGCTACAGCAGCAGAAGACCACACCGGGTGCCACTCCTTTCAGCTAAGAACAGGAAACTGAGGCTACAATTTGCACAAGCTCATCGAAATTGGACAGTAGAAGATTGGAAAAACGTTGCCTGGTCTGATGAGTCTCGATTTCTGCTGCGACATTCGGATGGTAGGGTCAGAATTTGGCGTTAACAACATGAAAGCATGGATCCATCCTGCCTTGTATCAACGGTTCAAGCTGGTGGTGGTGGTGTCATGGTGTGGGGAATATTTTCTTGGCACTCTTTGAGCCCCTTGGTACCAATTGAGCATCGTTGCAACGCCACAGCCTACCTGAGTATTGTTGCTGACCATGTCCATCCCTTTATGACCACAATGTACCCAACATCTGATGGCTACTTTCAGCAGGATAATGCGCCATGTCATAAAGCTGGAATCATCTCAGACTGGTTTCTTGAACATGACAATGAGTTCACTGTACTCAAATGGCCTCCACAGTCACCAGATCTCAATCCAATAGAGCATCTTTGGGATGTGGTGGAACGGGAGATTCGCATCATGGATGTGCAGCCGACAAATCTGCGGCAACTGTGTGATGCCATCATGTCAATATGGACCAAAATCTCTGAGGAATGCTTCCAGCACCTTGTTGAATCTATGCCATGAAGAATTAAGGCAGTTCTGAAGGCAAAAGGCGGTCCAACCCGTTACTAGCATGGTGTACCTAATAAAGTGGCCGGTGAGTGTATACAGCACCATCTCAATACAGATATCATTTGCATAGTCAGGTTAGCCCTTGCCATATAATGCCCCTTTCACACGAGCGGGAGACTCGCATGTCTCTCGCGACGCATCTACAGGGCTGGATTCGGCACTGACAGGGATCGCATATAATGCTCTGCGATCCCTGTCCGTGCCGAGTCCAGCCCTGTAGATGCGTTGCGGGAGACATGCGAGTCTCCCGCTCGTGTGAAAGGGGCATAAGTAAATAAAATGTAAAAGTGCCAGTATGGTGTGAGCAGCTGTAAAGTTATGGTGAGATTAGTAGTTTCACAAAATAGAATACTACTATCCACGCTGTAAACCAGGGGTGCACAACGTTTTCTGCTTGGGGGCCACATTGTCAAAGGCCGAAAATAAAAGTTAAGGGGGGATTTACCAACTAATATACTATATTTATGGCATATTGAACATACAGTATATTTCATAAATGTCTAGTTACACTTCTAGCACTCACATCTAACGGGAGAATATATGAAAGATACATGTGAGCAGCCACAAGACATAGACATACATGTCTGTTACCAGATAATTGGGGGCCGCACAGAATGGTATCAAGGGCCGCATGTGGCCCCCGGGCCACAGGTTATGCACCCCTGCTGTAAACCATACAAATGGGCTACAGCACTGATCAAACACAGTCTGTTGCAGAATAATCATTTACATTTGGGCACTTACAGGTGACGTCTCCTCTGGGTACTCTTTCCATTTCTTTCCATCTGGTTCAGACACCATGATGACTTCTCCCATCCACAACTTTTTGCCCCCTTTTTGCCCTAATCCAGTAGTACTGCCTGCTTAGTGACCACAACCATGCTGCCCCCTTGGTGTTATAAATAATGTAATGCTCACCTAGCAGCCTCTTTTCCCCTATAAATGAAGAACATCCTGTCCAGCAGCAGGCGCAATGTGGTGCCGATTCCCAGCCTGTGCGCTTTTTCTACACAGCCCAACAGGCACAATGTGTCACTGCATCATTCCTGCTGTTAGGCCCGTGGAAAAAGAAAGAACTGAGTGCAGGGGCACCTGGAGAACCATTGAGTTTCATATTGTCCCCCTTCCGCCCCATCAATTTTACTGCCAAAATACGTTTTTAAGTGCTGGCAACTTGTAAAGTATTATGGTGTGTCTTGCCTGTCAGCAGGATCAGTCTGATCCTGGTACGCCTTGATTTCAATCAATAAAGTCTTCTTTTAATCCTCCATTGGATCATTCTTCCTCATAGCGCCACCAGCAGTCCCCACTTTTTCTTCAATACATCTGTCTTCTGTGTATTCAGGGCTAGGGATGAGCTATCTTGTGTTTTACAAGTTTGAGTTTGGAGTTCAGGTTTTTTTACAATTCCGTTATGCATTCCGTTACCACGGCCATAATGGATTTCTATGACGGAATGCCTTTAAGAGGCATTCCGTTTTGCATTCCGTCATAATAGAAGTCTATGGGCCGCATAACGGATCCGTCTGATTTCCGTTATGCAGGAGTCCTCTCAAAGTGGTGGTTTAGAGGTCCTAACTTTTTTATTTGTTGAACTACTAAAAATAATTTTTGTGATGTTTTTTATGTAACACTTTATGTGACTTTTTATTAATGTGTTTTTAGAATATTTTTTTTCCTTTCATAGGTTTAATTTGGGAAAAATTGCAATTTTTTATTTTTTTCTAACTATACCTCTTTATTTTTTAAATATACAGACTGACACAAAAATAAATTATTGCACTGGCTTCCCTATTTTGCGTTGATCGGTTTGATATATAATATATATAGTTTTGCATGAACGGTTTTTTTTTATTCCATTTCTTTTTGTTGCATATTTTATTATATTATTTTTACTTATTTTTTATTTATTTTATTTGGCACTTCATAAAACACTGCTGGTGTTCATTGACACTTTTTTTTTCATTTAATTTTGCACTATTTTAACTGTAACTAGGACCTTCACTGCATAGCGCTCATTGAGCGCTATGCACCTGGTGTAGGAGAAGGCAGAAGCGGTAATAAGATGCTTCTGTCTTCTCCTCAGGGTTCCCACTGTCACTGACAGCTGGGGACCTGACCTGCTCCTGCTAGATCGCAGGAGTTTTAATCCAAGCACTTTACAGCGCTAGGATTAAAGACCATCTGGCATATGTATATACTGGTAACTAATATCAATTATTTTTGAGATTGCGTATTATATTCTCTTGTATAAATTATTGAATGAACTTGGGACCACTGACATGTGACTATTGACTTATCTCTGTGGTAGATCATTTTGGTGGTGGTATCTATCTCTTGTCAGTGCCATCTAGGGTCTACAGGAGGTTCCTAATAATGCAAAGTCTGACCCCCAGCACTCATGGGTCAAAAAAGGACAGGGTCTACCCCTATTTTTACTAATAATGCAAAGTCTGACCCCCAGCACTCATGGGTCAAAAAAGGACGGGGTCTACCCCTATTTTTACTAATAATGCAAAGGCTGACCCCCAGTACTCATGGGTCAAAAAAGGACAGGGTCTACCCCTATTTTTACTAATAATGCAAAGTCTGACCCCCAGCACTCATGGGTCAAAAAAGGACGGGGTCTACCCCTATTTTTACTAATAATGCAAAGGCTGACCCCCAGCACTCATGAGTCAAAAAAGGACAGGGTCTACCCCTATTTTTACTAATAATGCAAAGTCTGACACACTGCACGGGGAGCAGTGTATGATGTTTTTATTATGTCAAACGTCTTTTTATTGGTTTTCAATAGAGTTGATACAAACAATAAACAGTTGTACATGTCATTTTTGTTATATGTTAGAACAAATAGTAAGAGACCCCTAGGGACTCAGCAAGAGTCAGGCAGGATAAGACCACCACCCGGCTCTGCAATCCCCAGAGTACACACATATATAAATGCTTCATGGGAAGAACAGATAATAAAGTGCTACATAAACACATTAAAACTATAATGAAGCACAGCTTAGATAGACAAATCCTATAGGGAAACATTACTATAACATGGGCTGTGTATACATATATAAGCACAACCATTATCACATATAACCTGGAACGTGCAGGGGAAGGTAATTCATTTCTCACCAACCTATCCTCTTTTTACACTGCAGATAGGAAGGGTGAAAGATCACCTTGAGTGACAAAAGAAAGCCAAGGCGACCAAATTCTTAAATTCCTGCTATGGGACTTGGGAGAGGTAGTACACAATTCCTCTAACCTAGCAACCTGACCGACTTTAGAGATCCACGGTAGTATTGGGGGTGTTGAGGGCTGTTTCCAATATAATGGGATCATGGCCTTAGCTGTTAAAACTAGTTGTCTCCATAGAGCAATGTTAAAATGGGTGCCTGTATCAGGGCTAATGTTCAAGAATAGGATTTTAGTCGATAGCTGCGGAGCACCTGGACAAACAGTATTTATAATATTCTCCACTACTTTCCAGAAGTTTGTAATGAGACCACATTCCCACCATAAATGTAAAAAAGAACCAGTATTCGATAAGCATCTCCAGCAAGTCGGCAAAGTTGACGGGAACATGGCATGTATCGCAACTGGAGTTTTATACCATCTACAGACTAGTTTAAATGATGTCTCTTGTAAGGTTATACACCTAGATGGGCCACAGCTTTTTGCATAAATATCTTTAATTTCTTCCAAAGTTAGTGTAATGCCCAATTCTTTCTTCCAAGCCTCTATATATGGCAATTTTAAATCTGTCAGGGGAGACACGAGAGCTTGGTATATTTTCGAAATTAGTTTCGGTGTAGGAGAGTGTTGAGCTGCCAATTTCTGAAACCATGAACGATCTCTGCATAAATTATCTTTGTTTGGCAGGGCGGAGAAGCTAGAAAGTAGATGTGAATGTGTGAGAATATCAATACTAGGGCATACCATCTTAGTTCATATAAGGGGGAGATCAGGGAATGTACCATCGACAAGATTATTGTTCAAAAAATGCTTATTGAGGACCTTTTGTGTAGAAAACCACACCTTAGTGAAAGGGGAGGCTAATCCTAATAGGTCTCCTACCTTCATGGCAGGCGATGGGAGAGTCCAAAGTGTGGGGTCATGTGATACCTTCTTTCAGAAGAGAAGTGTGGCCTTTGTCAAGATAGAAATGTTTGCAGGTACTCGCTCACCCAAGTGGGTCCAAATCAGAGCCTGGGTCAATGAAAAACCTGCAACTTCCTCCTCAATACGCACATATAGTTTTGTACCAGATTGCTTAAACCAATCGATTATCCTACCAAGTTGTATGGCTCCATAAAGTTTCTCCATATCAGGGAAGCTAACTCCACCTTGAGGATGAGGACCATGTAAAGGGGGAATGAGCCTTAGCCCTATTAACACACTGAGATAAGCACGAGATGTTTAGAGCATGGGATTTGGAAGGGTTGATTTTAAAATTAAAGAGGTCTTGAAATCTTTTGAAGATCTCAGACAAGGAAATCTGCGGGTTAGATGTTAAGATAAGGAGATCGTCAGCAAAAGCCGCTGTCAGGTGGTGCTTCCCCTGCACTTGGATACCCTGGATACCTGGTTGTTGCCCAATATGCTGGATTAAGGTCTCCATTGTAAGGACAAAGAGTAGGGGAGTTAAAAGACAACCTTGCCGCGTTCCATTGTATATTTGGAAGGGGGAAGAGAGGGTGCCATTAATCCTTATAAATGCTGACGGGCCTTTGTATAACACAAAAATAGCTTGCACAAACTTGTCTGGGATCCCGAATTTAAGTAAAGCTTTTTCCATGAACACCCAGTCTATCCTATCAAAGGCTTTCTCTGCATCAGTGGAAAGTAAAGCCTGTGGGATCTTTTTGTATTTCGCATATTGAATGATATGGAGAACCTGCAAAGTGTTGTCTTTCTCTTCTCTACCTTTAATGAAGCCCACTTGTTCTGGGTTAACCAACAGAGGGAGGAGGGGATGTAGACGGTTCACAAGGAGTTTAGCATACAATTTAAAGGGAACCCGTCAGCTGCAGAAGCCATCTCACGCCGCCAGCAATACCTTCAAGTAGCCGGAAGCGAGTTTCTAATGATGTTTTTCTTAGTGAATTCACAGGAGGCATAAGTATGGAAAACGATCCTTTATCCTCCATCCGCACTACTTCCCAGTCAGGCTTGAAGTCAATAGGGCAGCACTTGGTTGATCCTATGCCAGCAAAGAGAGAGAGGCAGTTGTGCACAATGAAATTACCGCACAGATCTCAAAGTTAATTACTAACACTGTGAAGTAACAGTGTTCTAACAAGTGATAATCTGCAAGGAAGGACTGAGTGACAGCTGATATTTTTGAAACACTTTTAATAGGAGAATATTAGTTGAGTTACAATAAAAGTTACGTCTTAATATAATTTTAAAAAATGAACCACACACGTAACAAAAAAGGCGTTCTGTGGTCCTAATGGACCATTTGTAAATATAATTACAGGAGGTTCCTGAGAGGGGATCGCCCCTATCGTGGCGGCTATTCCGTTTTGTAGGCAGGGTTCATTGATAGGGGTAGCGCTGAGGCCAATTCATTTTTCCTTTCTGCAGAACTTTGAATTACACTTACTGGGTATTTTAATAAATATTATAATAGGTTACATTTTACACTGGTGAAGGTGCTCTGTGATATATATGTCACTTTATGTGTTGATAACTTTAGAATGCATTTACTTATCCAACTTCTGAGATTTTTCTCTCAAGATACACAGTACTTCATGTTAGTAGTAAATTTGGGTCAATATGTTTTATTCTATGTTTTTATTTTACAGAAAATTTGGAAAAATTCACAATTTTCTAAATTTGAATTTCATTGCTTTTAAGACAGATAGTGATACTTCAAAATAATTCTTAGCATTCACCATCTACTTTACGCTGGCATCATTTTGTAAATGTCATTTTTTTAGGATGTTAGAAGGGTTAGAATTTTAGACACATTTTTTCAAATGTTTAAGAAAGGACCAATTCAGTTATGAAGTGACTTTGAGGGACTTAGGCCTCATGCACACGAACGTATTTTGTTTCCGTGTCCGTTCCGTTTTTTTTGCGGATAGGATGCGGACCCATTCATTTCAATGGGTCAGCAAAAAATGCGGACAGCACACCATGTGCTATCCGCATCAGTATGTCCGTTCCGTAGCCCCGCAAAAAAAATAGAACATGTCCTATTCTTGTCCGTTTTGCGGACAATGATAGGCATTGTTACAATGGATCCGCAAAAAAAAACAGAAACACGGATGCCATACGGATGTCATCTGTTTTTTTTTGCAGATCCGCAATTTGCGGACCGCAAAACACATACGGTCGTGTGCATGTAGCCTTACATAATAAAAAAACACTCATTTTACAATCTGCATCTCTCAAATTATTCAAAACTTAGGTGTTCCACATAAATTACAGCAAATGGAGGCGAAATTTAAAAATGTCACTTTTTTTTGCATATTTTCCATTTTAATTCATTTGTTCCTGTCAAACAGGGTTAACAGCAAAACAAACCTGGATGTTTATAATCCTTATTCTGCAGTTCACAGAAATACTCCATGTGTGTTCGTAACTTGCTGTATGGGCACACTGCAGGACTCAAAATGGAAGGAGTGCCTTATGACTTTTGGAGAGCAGATTTTGCTGAAATGGTTTTCACATGCCATGTTGCATTTGAAGGGACCCTAAGGTCTCCTTCCAGCCCACAGCATGCTTGCTGCTTGTCACGCCTGGGCGCAGTGCGCCACTTCACTCACCCCGTGTCTTGTCTGGGCGCAGTGCGCCGCTACACTCGTCCCGTCAGCGGGACTGTTCCCCGCGGCCGTTGCTGTCTGTTTCTCCACAAGCTTCTATTGCGGTGATTCCAGCAACTAGCACAGAATATGCGGAAACTGTACTCTCACCCCATCTAGGGGCTGGCAGCAGGTACTGCAGCTCTTACACCTTCTGTGAAACCGTCATCAGTCCTGCACCTGATCCCTATCAGAGGCCTATTTAAAGCAGCTCTGTGTACATGCCTGATGCCAGAGTATCAGGTCTATCAGCATACTCCAGCTCTCAGTGCTCTCGTGTCTGTTCCTGCGATCCTGTCTCCTGATTGTTCCTCGTCTCAGCTAGCCTGCTGGCTGTCCAGTCTTCAGCTGAATCACTGCTTCCGCACGGCAAAGAGACCTGCTAGTCCCCGGCCACGCAAATCCAACTTGTCTTGCGGCGGGCTCTGGTGAATACCCGGGGGCTAGTTAGACTCCACATGCCAGTACTTGTTAGTACTCGGAAGCTGGCTAAACGGAACTACATCTGGCCAGCAAGGCTAGTGACAGCATACTCTGGCCCACCAAACATGGAAGCCGCCAGTGTGCCTTCTACCGCTGACCTGCTATGGCAAGTTGTGGATCGTGTCGACCAGCAGGAGGCGAATCTGCAACAGGTTCTCCAGTGTTTGCAATCTCTTTCCACACGTTTGGATTCATTGCAGCCGCCGCCGGTGGAGGAGCCGGTGGTTGCTACCCCGTCACCTCCTTCGTCTGTGATGGCTACACCGCATCTCCTCCGGGTTCCGCTACCCTCCAAATACGATGGAGACCCTAAGAACTGCCGCGGGTTCCTGAATCAGTGCTCAATCCATTTTGAGCTACTTCCTGGAAATTTTTCTTCTGAAAAAGCAAAAGTGGCCTTCATCATCTCCCTTCTGACCAGACAAACCTTAGCCTGGGCCTCGCCACTCTGGGAACAGGATGCTCCAATCATCTATAACTGTCCTGCATTTCTGGAGAGCTTCCGGAAAATCTTTGACGAACCTGGTAGGGTTTCATCTGCAGCCGCATCTCTACTACGCCTTCGCCAGGATTCCCTATCCGTGGCTCAGTACGTAGTTCTATTCCGAACCTTGACGTCTGAGCTAAAGTGGAACGAAGAGTCCCTGGTGGTCGTATTCTGAGATAGGCTATCCGACGCTATTAAAATTGAACTATGCTTTCGGGAATTGCCCCCGAATCTGGATGACCTAATATCCCTATGTAATAAGGTGGATATTCAGTTTAGAGAACATGCAGCGGAGGAACGAAGGTCCACACGGTTTAATGCCAAACCTACCCCCAGGTTTCAGGTTCCGTCAGTCCCAGAGGCGGAACCTATGCAACTTGGGCGTGCTGGGCTATCTCGGGAGGAAAGAGAAAACCGTATGAAGAATCGTTTGTGTCTCTACTGCGCTGAACTCGGTCATCAAGTACGGACTTGTCCCAATAAGCCGGAAAGACGTCAGAACCTGGGCAAGTCAGGATTGGCTGTCCTAGGTTCCATGTGTTTTTCTCCTGCTAAGGGGTAAGTAATTCCTCTGTTTTCCGTCACTGTGTCCCTTCTTGCTCCCAAAGGGATACGGTCTGTACCTGCTCTCCTGGATTCCGGAGCAGCTAGAAACTTAATTTCCTCTTCCCTAGTATCCAAATGGGGAATTCCACAGGTTCCACTCTCCTCTTCCGTGACCTTAGTGGGCATCGATGGTAATCAGGTGCCAACCGGGCCCATTCTGTCCCACACCAAAAACCTTGTCATGCAAGTGGGGTCTTTGCACCAAGAAGAAATTGAACTTTTAGTGGTTCCCAAGGCCATCCATCCACTTGTTCTGGGTTTACCATGGTTTCAGAAGCACTACCCTCACCCCACCTCAATTGGAAAACTGGTGAACTAATGTCGTGGGGTCATGACTGTCAACCGTCCTGCTTACAGAAGGTATCCTCTATCTCGGGAGCATCCCTCTCTGTTGTTCCAGTATTGAAGGAGTTGTTCCCCGACTGGGTTCCGCTGATTCTGATGTCTTCAGCAAGTCAAAAGCAGAGAAACTCCCTCCTCATCGTTCCAGGGACTGTGCTATTGATTTGTTGCCCAATAAAACTTCTCGTCGGGGCTATACTTACCATCCGGGTACCAAGAATGAGAAAGCAAGTGTTCTTTCCAGGTCTTTGGATGCCGCGGACAAAGAACCAGGTAG
This sequence comes from Rhinella marina, assembly GCA_900303285.1. Taxonomy (NCBI): domain Eukaryota; kingdom Metazoa; phylum Chordata; class Amphibia; order Anura; family Bufonidae; genus Rhinella; species Rhinella marina. The sequence continues at coordinate 120,117 of ONZH01013356.1, forward strand.
TGATCCTGAACCCATAATCGACCTCAGTTTACCCCATTGTCCGACTCTTCCAGTCTCGGTGGTCTCTGCAGCTAATCCTGTGATCCAGAAGTTTTCTGTCATCGGGTCCAAAGTACGGACTAGTCCATTGGGAACTTCTGCTCAGTACAAGGTGCTAGCAGATAAAAAGTGGGCTCATGGAGATGAAGTCTGGCCTTCTTCTCACTTCTGCTGTCGCCGGATTCTCAGGATGAAGTTGGCCCCTCAGTCTATGAAGAGTTTCTGCAGACAGTTTCACGCCTGGGCTCAGTGCGCCACTTCACTCACTCCATGTCTTGTCTGGGCGCAGTGCACCGCTACACTCGTCCCGTCAACGGGACTGTTCCCCGTGGCCGTTGCTGTCTGTTTCTCCACAAGCTTCTATTGCGGTGATTCCAGCAACTAGCACAGAATCTGCGTAAACTGTACTTTTGCCCCATCCAGGGGCTGGCAGCAGGTACTGTAGCTCTTACACCATCTGTGAAACAGTCATCAGTCCTGCACCTGATCCCTATCAGAGGCCTATTTAAAGCAGCTCTATGTGCATGTCTGATTCCAGAGTATCAGGTCTTCCAGCATACTCCAGATCTGAGTGCTCTTGTGTCGGTTCCTGTGATCCTGTCTCCAGATTTCCTCGTCTCAGCTAGCCTGCTGGCTATCCAGTCTTCGGCTGTACCACTGCTCCCGCATGGCAAAGCGACCTGCTAGTCCCCGGCTGCGCAAATCCAACACGCGGCTCTGGTGAATACCCGGGGGCTAGTTAGACTCCGCATGCCAGTACTTGTTAGTACTCTGAAGCTGGCTAATCGCAAACTACATCCAGCCAGCAAGGCTAGTGACACTGCTTGTTCCCTGTATAACTTCCTTAGGGCTGCCGCAGATCACTTCCTGTGCTTTATGGGTTAGTTTATGTAAACCTTGCTGACCAATCCTAGCCCTCCTGCACATATATAAGTGGCTCAGCCCCCTTCCCAGGTGCCTGAATGTCAAGGGCTTTTTGTCCTGCAAAGGTAGCTGATATCTCTGCTTGTGTTCCTGTGTACCTTACTCGTGCTTGTATTTTTGGACTCCGCTACCTGTTTGATCCCTGCCTGCTTGCCTTGACTCTCCTGTTGCCGACCCGGATTGTCTTACCTGTACCTGTGCCACCTTCCCTGACCTATTGCTTATTTGACTTTGCCTTTGCCTCATCCTTTGGTCCTGCACTGTTGCTCCTGGTTACGATTCGGCCTGCTGACTACATCTGTACAACTGGTACCTTGCTCAGGTACCTCCTGGTCCGCCTGGACCAGCAGCCTCGTGTGCCAATCCTCCTCAAAAGGTAGCGACCTGGTGTTCCCCTCGGGAAAGTCTATCCCCACCATCAGGATGCCAGAATCCTGATGTATTTTTCTAATTTACCACTAGTGGCCGCTGTTTCACTCACTCTGAACTATTGTGTTGCACTTCCAATCTTCAACACTGGAGGCTGTTTTGGTTGTCCTATGATTGGCCCTTAACAAAGATAACCGATGTGTGCTGATTGGAAGCCATCTTGTTTCCTGTTTGGACCTACTGATACCCATTAAGGCAATTCAATCATTGCTCGAGACTTGTGACTTGTTCCAGTCTTCTGCTCCTCAGAACCGTCTTTCCCAGAATGTTTCCACTCTTCGCTGAATTATCACTTTGCGATCTACACTTTAAGCCGCACTACATAGTACAACTCTACAGTTCATAACTGCACCTGGTTTATTCTATCTGGCTACCGGATTCCAGCCAGGGGTACTGTGAAGAACGAGTGGCTCACTTAGACAATGCCCTTAGAGGAGGTAGGACATGTGGCACAGTGGGTTCACACCCCCTGGTTCATGACAATCTGGAACCAGGTGATTGGGTAGCCCTCAAAAGGCAAGTGAGGAAAACAGATTTGACATTCCAGATCAATTGCAGCTGATGACATCGACTTCAGTCAAGTTGGAAAAAGACCAACATGGGTCCACGATATTACAGGAGAGTGCAGGAGCCATTTGACCGATCATTACCATTATTATAGGAGCTTCCCATGTGGACGCTCTGAGTGAGACTTTAAAGGAGGACTAGGACCATGAATTTGTCAAATATCATGAAGTTTTACCTAAGGAGATGAGTATCACCACAGAGACACACAGTTGTTACATATGTATACATCCTTTAGAACTATGCAATAGTTGTCTCTACCCCTAGAACCTGTTGAGGTTTTACACTTGCTTCCAAAGTAAAACCTGGAACAGTGCCACTTATAGGGTTTCTTAACCTTGCGGTTTCTTCGGGATCTTACCCTTAGTCATGTAGTCCCAGTCCCAGAAGCAGGATGGGTTTTCATGGTTACTGCAAATGGCTTATAAAATATTGTTTTGTGGTGTAAGGTTATAGTTGCTATATAAAATAGCCATCTGTGCAGTTAGTAAGTTCTCCAATTGCGCTAGGAAAGCTTCCTGAATAAGTTACCTACAGGTCTTCGAGCCTACAAGCTCCTCCTTCAGATTATGAGACATTGAGAAGAATGACACCTATTAATAATTCCATGAGTAGTGTCAGCGCACAGGTCTGCTGAAACCTCAGCAGATTGTGAGGGAATGGAGTGAAGAAACATCCAAAGCCTACCTGCAACAGGTTAGCTTAACTTTTAGTCTGGGATGGAATGTACCTCCTTAAAGTGTTGGTGTTCTTTGTCCCTGGTAAGATTGTTTATTGTCTGGTCTTAAATAGGGTCCAAAAAGAAAGGACTGTGGAATATATTTTAATTATTATTTTATAATAAATAGAACTGTAAAGAAAGCAATAAATGACAAAAAGAAAGCATTTAAATCACTAAAACAGGAGGGTGGCGAGGAAGCATTGAAAAACTATAAGGAAAAAAATAGAATACAGGTATGTAAAAGACAAATAAAAGCAGCCAAACTAGAGACGGAGAGATTAATTGATAAAGAGAGTAAAACTAACCCTAAAATGTTCTTCAATTATATAAATACTAAAAAGCATAAATCTGAAGGTGTCAGCCCGTACAGAGTATTGTAGGGGGAGTTGCAGAGAGCGATGAGGAGAAAGCAAAACTGTTAAATATTTTTTTCTCCACTGTATTCACTGAGGAAAATAAACTGTCAGATGAAATGCAGAATATAAAAGTAAATTCCTCTTTAAAAGTGCTCCGTCTGACCCAGGAAGAAGTACAGAGATGTCTTAAAAAGATTAAAATAGACAAATCGCCAGGACCGGATAGTGTACACCCCCGTATCCTAAGAGAATTAAGTAATGTCATAGCCAGACCCTTATTTCTGATATTTAAGGATATTTAAGGACTCTATACTGACAGAGAGTGTTCCAGAGAATTGGGCATAGCAAATGTGGTGCCAATATTCAAAAAGGGTCCAAAAACAGAGCCCGGGAACTATAGGCTGGTAAGTTTAACATCTGTCGTGGGTGAACTGTTTGAAGGTTTTCTAAGAGATGCTATCTTGGAGTACCTCAATGAAAATAAGCAAATAACTCCATATCAGCATGGCTTCATGAGGGATCGGACATGTCAAACTAATTTAATCAGTTTCTATGAGGAGGTAAGTTCTAGACTTGACCGCGGCAAATCAATGGATGTCGTATATCTGGACTTCTCCAAAGCATTTGACACTGTACCACATAAAAAGTTAGTAAATAAAATGAGAATGCTTGGCCTGGGAGAAAATGTCTGTATGTGGGTAAGTAACTGGCTCAGTGATAGAAAACACAGGGTGGTTATTAACGGCACATAGTCAGATTGGGTCACTGTCACTAGTGGGGTACCACAGGGGTCAGTATTGGGCCCTATTCTCTTCAATATATTTATTAATGATCTTGTAGAAGGCTTGCACAGTAAAATATCAATTTTTGCAGATGACACTAAACTGTGTAAAGTAATTAACACAAAAGAGGACAGTACACTGCTACAGATGGACCTGGATCGATTGGAGGCTTGGGCAGAGAAGTGGCAGATGAGGTTTAACACTGACAAATGTAAGGTTATGCACATAGGAAGGAATAATGCAAGTCACCAGTACATACTAAAATGGTAAAACACTGGGTAACACTGACATGGAAAAGGACCTAGGAATTTTAGTGAACAGCAAACTAAGCTGTAGAAACCAGTGTCAGACAGCTGCCGCCAAGGCCAATAAGATAATGGGCTGCATCAAAAGAGGTATAGATGCCCGTGATGAGAACATAGTCCTGCCACTTTACAAATCACTAGTTAGACCACACATGGAGTACTATGTACAGTTCTGGGCTCCTGTGAACAAGGCAGACATAGCAGAGCTGGAGAGGGTTCAGGGGAGGGCAACTAAAGTCATAACTGGAATGGGTGGACTACAGTTCCCACAATGCAGAACACCAGGGTTTAATGAGGCTGCTAAACTGGCTAAAATGAAAGCTGCATCCTGAATGCATGTCAGAACTGCACTGTGTGCCAGCACCCTCACAGAATAGCTGTAATTATGAGAATAAATCACATACAGGTGGACTCTATTTACTAATTAGGTGACTTATGAAGGCAATTGGTCACACTGGATTATATCTAGGGGTATCAGAGTACAGGGGGATGAATACAAATGCACATCACACTTTTCAGATTTTCATTTATTAAAAAATTAGAAAACCATGTATCATTCTCTTTTCACATCACACATACCTGCTACTTTGTGCTGTTCTGACATAAAATCCCAATTAAAAACCATTTAAGTTTGTGGGTCTAGGGGGCGTGGCCTGAAAGGCATGTGAGAAGACGCGCGCTAGCTGAGCTCCTGAGACTCCTCGACCATTTATCCTGCTAAGAGATAGCTCCCGCTCTATTTTTTGTATTTTTAAGTGTGCCTGAATATCTGCTCTACCTATAGACTGTCACAGCAGTGCTTACCAGGAGAAATGACCAAGAAAAAAGAACCGAAAAGACTTGGAGAAAGAAATCCAAGATAGCGCCGGAGCGGTCACGCCAGGCAGACCGAACCGCTCAGACTCGGTACAACAGGCAGCAGCAGCCAGACTTGGGAAATATGCTCGTACAGACCCAGTGGATCTGGAAGTAAAAGCGTCTCGTTGCAGACTTCTCCATGCACATGATGAGGGAGAGGAGGAATCGTACATGGATTGGGCTGATGTGCCTGGTACTGGGCGGGAAAGTAGTAATTCCGGTGAGGATATGAGAAATAGGCCCAGGGGAGCCTCTCAGGACTTTGAGTCGGAAGAACCCACTTTAAAATATGTTATGAAGGCTATTACTAAATGTGGAAGGTCTTTATCAGCTTTAAACATGCAAGTGGGGGGCATAAAAGAGGACATTGCTATAGTGCGCCATGATCTCAAAAAGTTGGCAGAACGCACCACAGCTCTGAAAGATAGAGTGGGAGATGTGGAGAATGTTATACCCCCGATGCAAAGAAATATGGGGGAGCAAGGCAGAATATTAGATGCAATAGCTGCCAAACAAGACGATCTTGAAAATCGGCTTCGCCGAAATAATGTTACAGCTGTCGGTATACCAGAAAAAGTTGAGGGGTCCAACCCCACCAGGGGCGGACTGGGAACTTAAAGTGGCCCTGGAAAAAATACTAACAGTGGCCCCATTTTATAGTCGAGTCTAAATTGATGGAAGGCAGAGCCAGCAGTACCATATTGTGGCACATTATACCACCTCATTAGAGCCAAATACCACAGTCCATCACAAAATACATCCCTAAAAACTTCCACTGGCCGGCCCTGGGAAGGGCTCAAGTGGCCCCCTGGGCATCGGCCCACCGGGAAATTTCCCTGTAAGGTCTATGGCCAATCCGCCCCTGAACCCCACAGAGTTTTTTGAGAAGTGGCTAAAAGATATATTTGGGGTGGACTCTCTGACCCCACTGTTTGCAGTGGAGAGAGCCCATAGAGTACCAACGAGACCACTACCTCCAGGAAGCCCGCCCCCAGACCTGTTCTCATGAAGATTCCGGGACATTATATTACGTTTAGCCTGAGACAAGCCTGATTTATCTTTTAATGGCCAAAAGGTGTCGCTGTTTCCAGACTACTCCCTGGAAGTACAGAAAAGGAAAGCGCGATTTATAGATATAAAAAGACGATTGCGAAACCTAAAGATTCCCTATTCAATGATGTATCCAGCCAGCTCTGGGATCCACACACTTCTTTGAAGATCCTAAGGAGGCAATGAGATGGATGGATCGCAATGAAAATCAGCTGAGAGAAAAAATAGATCAAGATCAGAGACTGGTTTCCACGAGTAATTGATAGTTGAGCCAAAATGGCAGTCTGAGAAAGGTTTATAGCTGCTTTAAGATATTCAATATGTATATGTCTTGAATATGCGGGAAAGGTGTGTTCCACCATATCAATGGTTTGTTTAAGGAGGTCGAGGTGTTCGGTAAAGGAGGAACACTTTAAGTTTATCTGTTTGTATTAAATTGTATCACGAGGCAAGAGGTTTGGCATAGTACACTTGTGCTACGTTCACTCAAGGGGATAGTTCATGCTGACAAGGAATAGTTTGACCCACGGGCTCTAGTGAAACAGCTGAAGTGTTTTAGTGGGAGCTTGTCAGGTGGATAACACATGTTTCGGGGGGAAGGGAAGAGTTATAGGTTTGAGGGGGGTATTTATGTTATTTATGTCCTATACTATACGCAATGTACATGAGTGCACTAGGCAGTATACATACCCTGTTATACTTCTACTACTGTGCTGGGAAGTCGCAAATACTGACCCTGGAGCGTTGATGGAGCATGAGCATAATAGCGATTTAGCCCTCACGGTCATATGTATAAACGGCTGATATAGTAAGATTTGTTAGCTGGAATGTGAGGGGCTTGAAGGATGCTACTAAAAGGTGGGCAGTATGGGATAGCATTAAAACGCATCAACCAGCAATATGCTGTATACAGGAAACGCATTTAATGGCAGATCAAGTTCAATTGGTCTCCATGCCCTGGGTGGGAAGTGGATATCACTCGACTTACTCGACATATGCTAGGGGAGTGAGCATTTTGATACATCGCTCCATTGCATTTAAGTGCATGGCCTGGGAAGTAGATCCTGAAGGATGCTATGTTTGCTTATACGGGAGAATATTTAATACAGAATGTGTAATAGTAGCAATCTATATACCACCTCCATACTCCTTAATCGTTCTGCAAAAAGTATTGCTGTTTATTGCCAAACATCCCAATGTCCCAGTACTATTAATGGGAGACTTTAATATGGTACCATGTCCCAGAATAGACAGATTCAGTCCTGCAGGACATACATTATCCTCTGACAGGTCTGCCTTGGGGAGATTGCTGGAAGAGTCCTCTCTTCTGGATTTCTGGCGTCTCAAGAATCCAGATGTACAACACTTCTCATGTTGTTCTAGCACGTATAGATCTTTATCTAGAATTGATTTGTTTGTAGGAAATGATATAATGGGATGCCTCGTAAAGGATGTACAATACTTTCCCAGACGTATATCCGATCACTGCCCTGTGTTACTTACAGCTAATTTTCTGCCTCTCAGACAAAGGGGGTGTGTGATATGGCGAGTTAATCCCTTCTGTCTGCAAGTAGTAGAGATATAGCGGGAATCAAGTATAAACTACAGGATTTCTTTGAGATTAATAATGGAACGGCCTCTAAGATGGTGGTCTGGGAGACTGCTAAAGCGTATCTTAGAGGGCTCTTGATAGCTGAAGTTAATAGAACGAAAAATTAAAACGAAGGCTCTTACTAGAGATCTGGAGCTGCATTCACAGAGAGCTGAAGGAGATTATCTGGCTGATCCATCGGAGGAGAAAGCGAGAGAATGGCAAACAGCTCAAAAGCGTTTTAATGAGCAGCTGTTGATTATAGCAGACAACAAAAGTTTTTTTTTTCAAAAACAAAAATATTATGAGGAAGGAGAGAGGGCAGGGCGTTTACTGGCAATGATGTCTAGATCTCAACAAGATACTACATATGTGGCAGCCTTACGATCAGATTTGGGAGAGTTATGTACCCATTCCGAGGCAGTGCTGCAGGTATTTAGCTCCTTTTACTCTTCTCTATACATGTCTAAAACTAACCCATTTTTAACACCCCTTCCCCTGCAGATATTAAGCGCAGAGCAAAGCGCGATACCAGATGCCCCATTCACTCTTCAGGAACTGGAGGAAGCTTTGAAGACAATGTCTAATAACAAACCTCCAGGGGTAGATGGCCTTCCCTCGGAAAACCTATAAATCTGAACTGTTACTGCAATTGCTAAAGGTGTACAAGGAGACATATGAGAAGGGATGGCTCCCAGAATCTATGAATCAAGCTATAATAGTGGTCCTACCCAAATCAGGAAAAGATTTAATACAAGCCGAATCATACAGACCTATTTCACTGCTTACGGTGGATGTGAAACTGCTTGCTAAAATGCTAGCCAATAGATTATCTACTGTTATTGCAAACATAATTAATTTCGATCAGGCGGGGTTTATGCCAAATATGTCTACTGCAGTAAATATACGCAGATTGTTTTTAAATATACAGGCAGGTCAGATTCAAGCCTCGAATGCAGCGGTCGCATCCCTAGATGCGGCCAAAGCATTTGATAGTGTGGAATGGTGATATCTATGGGCCGTATTACATAGAATGGGATTTGGGGAGAGATATATTTCATGGGTACAACTGCTTTATTCGTCCCCCACAGCGCGGATACGGGCTAATGGAATGCTTTCTGATTCATTTCCTTTTTTTAGAGGAACCAGACAGGGGTGCCCTTTGCCGCCTCTTCTATTCGCCATAGCAATAGAGCCCCTAGCCGCTGCCCTTTGGTCAGCAGACTCAGTGAAAGGTCTCAACTATGAGAGAATACATGAAAAGGTAGCACTCTATGCTGATGATTTATTACTTTTTCTTGGAGGACTGGCAGCAATCCTTGCCACAAGCCATGACAATTATTGACTCTCTTGGTATGTTGTCAGGTCTACGTATCAACTGGTCCCAGTCCGCACTTATGCCATTTAAGCATGGGGAAGTAATGTCAGTGATACTGAATACTAACTTGCAGATAGTTAAGGAACTGAAATACCTAGGAATACTAGTGTCACAACATGCCAGGGACTATGAGCGCTTGAACTTACAGCCACTAATAGGAGCCTTCCAACGTAAAGTGTAACTCTGGGCTAAACTTCCTCTTTCGTTAATTGGGCGAATAAATCTTATAAAAATGATCCTAATGCCGCAATTGATGTATGTGCTCCACAACGCTCCTGGGTGGATACCTCTTAGATTTTTTCATAAAGTCAGTGCAATATTCAGAGATCTTATATGGAGGAGGGGAATTCCCTACATAAAGCTAGAAACGTTGCAAAGGTCTAAATCAGATGGAGGACTTGCAGTTCCCAACCCATGGTTATATTAGCTTGCGGCCCAACTACAGCATATTAGAGGATGGGGAGATTCAATACATCTAAATAAAACGGGGCAGATAGTACAGTTTTACTGAAATCCAGATCCTTATTGGAGGCATTAGAAGATGGTTCTTTTTTCAATAAAGGTAATCTATACCCTCTTCTACATACTATACACAAAGTTTGGTGGAAAACAAGACACAAAATGTATAATAAACGGTGAACGCTCCCCTTTAAGCTCCTTGTGATGTCACCTTTGGATAGTACTGTAACATGGTGTAGTGGAAGAATAATTGACTCCAAAAATGTCTTTGAAAGTACAATACAAATGTTTTATTATTTCATATTCCTGTTGTTTGGGGAAAAAAACTTGGAAAGTATAACACTAATCGGGAAAACTACATTGTATGTGACCTATAGTGCACAAGAACTGACAAAATGCATATATTTTAAATGTTTTTTGAAGGGGGTGGGGGGAGGGATATTGGGGAGGGAATTGTAATATATACTGTTGTATACATGAAAACTTCCAATAAAAACTATCTGATTCTAAGTTTGTGGGTCTAACGTGGAAAAGTTCAAGGTGTATGAATATTTTTTTTCAAGGCACTGTAAACACATGTGCAAAAGACTGCTGACATCCATGTGTCTGTCACTAGTTTAAAGGAAAAGAAAGGAAAAAGATTTTGTTGATGTCCCAGTGGTGCCCAGATTCCCATTGTACTCCACTTTGTCTTGTCTTGACACAGCAGGAAATGGCTGGGAATGATGCTCAGGCAAATCACTGGGTGCAGTGATGACCCGCCCCAGCCATTTATTGGCTGAGGGACATTCCTAGCGATTTCCTGCTGTGTCAATGTATAATCTGGAAATGGTGCACATTGCGGACCTGGGCACCGTTCGAAATTCATCGTCAAGGGATTGGTAAGATGAGTATAAGCTATTTTTTGTAAACATTTCATGACCATCTTTTTTTCTTCTGCTGGAATACCCCTTTATATCGTAATGTAGTTGACATGTTCCCTTTAAGTATTACCTATTTTTTATTAGTTGTAAATAAATTAATTGCAATCCCAATCAGCAATATGGTTAAACATAAAAAGACTGCAAGCCGGCGTCTGATGATCAGCTGTTTCACTGTCAGTATTTCTCCTACGACATTGCTCGCCTCTAGTGGTACATCATCTTCTGACTCCTTTTCTGCAGAAGCCAGGTTACACAAGACGATTGCACCTTTATTTTCAGTATCTGCATCCTTCAATTCCCCTGTACAATAGTAAAGACATCATTTTCATTAGTTCAAAAAATAAATATCCTGAGTTAAATTGGCACATGACAGAGAAGACCTCATGGTGGAGTGTGCCACACATTACAATGTTAGATCTCAGTCTTTCATATTACATCCAGGAATAATGTGATGTATTTTACTAATGTATTTAATTAAAGTATAAGTATTTAGTGATCAAGTAATATTTTTTTGTATGCCAATATTTATACTGTCCAATACAGTATTTATATTTTATTTTGTTTTATAGTTGAAATAAAAAGCAATGAATTTAGAAAAGCATTGCTATACATTTTTTTTTACAATGCCAAACAATCACCCTTATTTCTACCATTACCATTTGGTCCCTTCACCTCCCACAAAAAATTGAATAAGAAGTGATCAAAAACTCCAGATCGCCCTGCAATAAATTAGCTATAACACAGCTCTGTAACTTAAATTTAAACTTAAAAATAAAAAACTTATGGGGTCAGAATAGAGGAATGCAAAAAAATACATAATATAAAAAAATAAAAAAACATTTTTTCCCCAAAGTTTCGATTTTTTTTCAGTATTAAAACACAAGAAAAAGCTATACATATCTGGTATTGTTGTAATCATACTGACCCAGAAAATAAAAGTAACATGTCAGTTTTACCACGTAGGAAACGGTGTAAAAAAAACCCATAAAACTGTGGCGGAATTGTGTTGTTTTTTTAGAATTCCACCGAATTTGGAATTTATTTTCCCGCTTCCTACCACATTGTATGCACCTTGTCCCACAAAAAACAAGCTGCTGTGGCTATGGGAATGAAAAAAAAAAAAAAATATGACTTTAGGAGGACTGGAAGTAAAAAACAAAACAAAGAAAATAACCTGGTCTGGAAAGGGTTAATGAAGTATATTAGAGAAATCATATTTAGAATATTTTAAGGAAAGTTTTACAAAAGTTTAGATACTCTTTAAGTTTGCTATGGTTTACAACATTTTAGTGTAGTATATGTTACATGCTTACCGTTTTCAATAGTTCCACAACCTCTGTCTGAATTGCTGTGGTTTTTCACTTTCATGGTTTCTAAACCTGCTCTAAGCCTAGCCTAGAAAAAATGAATAGGATAGAATTAGAAAAGCAGCAGTATAAGGCACAGCTTATGTAATACTTATGTAAGCAATGAAGGGGAGCACATTTTAGGGTGCCTACATATGTTGCAGACTGAAAATCAGTTCCATTCATTTGAATGGGGCTTGACAAAATCCACATGCTTGCAACCAAAGCAATTACATTAAAAGGAATGGAACTGATTTTCAGTAGCACTAATTTCTGCAACAAAATCTGCCCTATGTGAAGGCACTTTTATTTTACTGACGGAGACTTGGGATGGGCCATGAATATTTTACTGACTTTCAAACATTCATGGCACATCCTAAGGCTCCATTCACACGTCCTGTTTTTCTTTCCTGACTCGATCCTGATTTTTTCAGGACCCATTGAAATTAATGGATCCAGAGCAGGATCGAATCAGAAAAGAAAAACAGGACATGTGAATGTAGCCTAACCTTTAAATTCAACACAGTCAGTCAGATGCATTGCTAGGTCACAAACCTCTGGGGCCTGTGCCTGGCTGTTTTGTTCAGGACCCTAGGCTTAGTAGCCACCAATCATACAACTGTATCGCTGTCAATTGCTCCCTGCCCGCTATTCACTCTCATAGGTCACAAAGCCTGAAGCCTGTGAGGCAATAGAGGAGCGCTGGTGGTTCCAAAGCAATGTCATCATTGCAACCATCTGCATCGGGTCTCATGTGGCGCTGATGTTATTGAGGACTCCTGCACCATCCAGGCGCAACGTTAACTTCACTGCGACCACTTGAGCTGGAAAAAAAAAACAGGCCTACTTTCTACATTGATCAGGGAATCAGAATCAGAAGTATTGTACTTTTTTTTTTTCCTTTGTCACTTTGGGGGAAGATAGTACTGGAGCACTATATGGGGAATTATACCTACTGGGGACATGATAGGGGGCATTATTTAATGGTGGCACTACAGGGTCCACTATAGCTCCTGGGTCGCAATAGGGACACTGCAGGGACATTATACTTACTGAGGGCACTACAGATGGCATTTAACAGGAGCACTATTGGAGACTTTATAACTACTAGATGCAATATAGGGGTATTGTAACTATGGGGGACTCTACAGAGTGGCCTTCTGGAGGGACCTTATTACTACTGGGGCACTTTCACTTATCACTTAGTGGGGACACTGTGCAACATTATTACTACTAGGGGTTCTGTGGAGGCATTTTATTATTGGGCACATATGGAGGAAACTACTACTAACCGGCAATTACAGGGGGCATTGTTACTAATGAGGGTACTCTGGGAGAGAATTATTACTGTTGGGGGCACTTTGGGAACTATCTGTATGGCACTGTTATTTCGTAAGTATAGTATCTGGTGGCATTGGGAACACAGGTTACAGTATTGGGTATAGCAGCAGGATAACAATGCTGGAGCACTAGGAGGGGGATAGATAAATGAGAAACCTAAGATGTCTGTGTGGCAAACTTGTCAGAGATGAGACATGGCTGAAAAGAGTCATCATGGCTGTCTGGTCCTAATGGAGAACATGAGGAAAGCGAATGTCAATATTAGAAGAGACATCAATGGTTGGAATAGGTATGTATTGCCTTATTCTTCTGCAATTGTTATAGCGCTGAATGTACTGTCCATCCAAATAGGCATTTTTTACTAAGGATGGGGGTTGGATCCAGAATTTGACACATATGCATTGGGGTCTTGTGCCCCAAATCTTTTGAGTCCCTAGCAACGCCCCTGCAGTCAGTATACAAGTAACATTTATAATAAAGGGGTTATCCAAGTTATATTTATTGATGACCTATCCTCAGGAAAGGTCATCAATATCAGATCGGCGGGGGTCCCGGGTGTCAGATGTTTGAAGAGGAGGCGCACGCCTCGCCGCAACATATGTACGTAGCGGTGAGCAGGTGTAATAACACCCAAGCCATCACTTTCATTTCAATGGGATGGCTCGTTCCTATACGTTCCTATCGATCTAATATTGATAACCTATCCTGAGGCTAGGTCATTAATAAATATAACTTGGATAAACCCCTTTAATCCAAGGAAGATTGATTTACCTCTTCACATGCCAGATTCCAATCTGTACACAATATGTAAGGGACATAGATGCAGACCTGCAGAACCACTGGACATAACAACCCAGTCCAAAAACCTGGAAAATATGTTCACAAACAGGTTTTTCATCATTTAGAGTAGAGAGACTTGAAAAAACACCCTGCATAGATAAATTGCTTGCATATTTAACAATTGTACACTGTGGAAAGTATTCATTAGAGAATTTGCATAAAGTATGATTACTCACATCGTATTATATAAAGAAGATGTGTTTATTTTGTGAGTATTGATTGTTATCTTAATCCATTTGTGCTAAAGGGCATTGCAGAGGAGTTGTCTGAACCTGAGAATTAGCCATAAGAAAAATAACAAGAGGAAATAATGTAGAATACAAACATATATAATTTGTTAAAGAGAATCTGTCAGCAGTTTTGATCAAGCTGTCAGCTAAACTGCTGACAGCACTAGGTAGGGGCTGGGGAGAACAGCACAAGCATACCTTTTGTGGGGCTTTTATCATCAAGAGTAGCGAGAATATTCCGTATGGGAATCCTGAAACGCAGTCCAATCTGCAGACAGCATGTTATCGAGCAGATTGATATATAGTTATATGCGAAAAGCTTTAACAAAACTTGAAATTTATTCTTTTAACCCCTTTGCAACCTTTGCCATACGTGTACGGCAGAAGTTGGCACTTTAAGTTGGCACTTTAAAGATAATATCCCCTCTTGTTTGGGCGCCTACCACTTGTTTCACATAGCAGAGACCTGTGGCGGATGTATGTGATCAACCATAAGGCTGAACGTATACATTTAACCCCTCAGATGCTATGGTCAAATGTGGCCACAGCATCTGAGCGGTCCGGATGCGGGAGCCGCATGCTCTCGCAAGAGCATTCCCCGGCTGAGATCAGGGAAACCTGTTACATTAACGTAATAGCCAGAATCTTCAAGCAGGTTTCAGTAGCTATTACTAAAATATACTAATACGGGCCAGCAGGTGGCAGCACTGTATTGTTATATGGTAAATTAAATGTTCAATGATGGCTATGTAGCCATCACAGAATGCAATAGGCAATCTAATGATTGCCAGTTAGTCACCCAGGGTGACTTTAAAAAAAGCTTTAAAAAATATTAAAAAAAAAAAAAGTTCAAATCACCCCCTTTCCTCAAAATAAAAATACATAACCAATAAAAAAAATACATGTCATGGGCATCACTTTGTGCGAAAATGCCTGTACTATTAAAATATATTAATATTAATCCCATACGCTGAATAACATAACGGAAGAAAAATAAAAACAGCCAATTCGCCATTTTTTGTCACTTCAAATGTTATAAAAAGTGATGAAAAAGTCACACACACTTCATGTGTGGTATCACTGAAGAGTACATATTGCCCCACAAAAAATGAGCCCTCATGCAGCTCTGTACATTTAACTACAAAGTTATAGGGGTCTGAATATAGTGAAGAAAAAAAAAAGGTTTTTATTTTTTTTCAGTATTAAAATGTAAGAAAACTATACAAGTGTGGTATCATTGTAATCGTACTGACCTTCACCAATATAACTAAGAGCACTGCCCCACAGAAGATTGTATACACACCCCAGGCATACCTGTGTGCACTCTGTGTCTGTATTACATGTCCAGAAAAAGCACTTTTATTCTGTGGGAAAACAGCTCCAAAGTGCCCGGCTCTGCTGCTGCTGCAAACCAGACTGAAGAGGGGAGGGCTGCTTTAACTGCTCATATCTTGGGATTGGTAGCAGATGGTAGCAAAAATGGTTCTGACCTTCTTTGAACGTTGGTATTCCAAGCTTTCAAATTATACCAAAATCACAGCATTATATCCACTATATCAGAAGATATAGCTGTTAGAAATCTATTCGGGAGAGAACGCTGCTTTTACTTTCACTTTCAGCTGGGCACTTGGGAGCTGTTTTCCAGCAGAATAAAAGTGCTTTTTCTGAACGTGTAATACAGACACAAAGTGCACAGGTATGTCTGGGGTGTGTCTGCAATCTTCTTTGGGGCACTGCTGTTAGATATATAGGTGAAAATGAGGTGACAGACTCCCTTTAAGGTAACAGGTCAATTTTACCGCATAGTGAACGGCTTTAAAAAAAAAAAAAACTGTGGCAGAATAATTTTTTCCCCCCAATTCCACCCGATTTGGATTTCTTTCCCGCTTTTTACTACATTGTATGCAACCACAAATGGTGCCATTAGAAAGTACAACTTGTCCTGCAAAACAAAAGCCCTCATAAGGCTATGTGAACGGAAAAATAAAAAAATTATGAATTTGGGAAGGCAGGGAGTGAAAAACGAAAATGCATAAACAGACAATCGCAAGGTCCTCAGGGTTAAGCCTTTGCTTTTTCTTTACTTGGGAGTCATGTGGGCATTTCTACTCAGTGATTGACAGCCCTTACATTATGTTTGCAGAGTTTGGCCTCTTTCACACGAGCGAGTTTTCCCATCAGGGTGCGATGGTTGAAGCAAACGCATCCAGACTGAATCCTGACCCATTCATTTCAATGACTCATGAGTTTTTCAGGCATCATTTCTGTGTTCAGATAAAATTGCAGCATGTTCTATATTCTGAGTTTTTCTTGCAGCTCTGGTTCCACAGAAATGAATGGGGCCCCCCATTAAACAAGCCCTCAGACAGTGATAGTAAAATACAAAAGTTATGGGTTTTGGTATGTGACAACGTATAAACTGTAAAATTTGCTTGGCCATTAAGGCTCAAAATTGTCTGGTCACTATGGGGTTAAAACACATGCAAACTACTCTGAGCCCAAGATCACTACTTTTTTTTCTTTTGTTTGCCATTCTTTCTCATGAGTAGTTTTTATGAGTAGTAACTCAGAATGTGAGAGGTCAGCAGCATTGATTTTCAACAATTCTTTGTCTGTGGCAGATTTATCAGGGTCTTGCGCTGTTTGTAAAGTGTCAGCCCCTTGCACCACTGACACAGACTAATGTGATGAAATGAAAGTGGACAGTGTTTCAGTCACACAGACTGCTGATCACATATCAAATATATTTAACAGTATGTGGTCATAGAAATATCTGTACTTTATTCAGTCATTAAAGGTAGTGTTATAGCAAATTGATTGCAATAATGTATTAAAGAGAATGTGTCATTCGAGAATGATCTATTGTTTAAATCACTTTTTTCAGAATTTTTGGCTCGTTTTTGCATTTTTCCATGTCACCATCTAAGTTAAGGAAATGTATATAATCCTGCCATTTTCACACTGGCCACTAGGCCAGTTAAGACTATATGTTAAGACTTCCTGTCTTTTGAGAGCAGCTACATGGGCCATTGACACAATGGACATCAGCTGACCCCATTGCCCCGTATGGAAGAGTTTTCTAGGCATTCTGTGTGACTTGTGCAGAGGTCAGGAGGGAGTAGATAAGCTGTGATATCACCTATTGTGAATGGTGGATTCTGTGTTTTCTATACAGAGATGTTATGTGTCATTGTCATTCTGCCTGTAGTGATAATGATAATGGCTTTTGAAAAGTTACCTGTACAGACCAGGAAATCATGACCTATCATTAGACCTAGTGGCCAGTGTGCAGGATTATATATATTTTTTAAAGCAAACTAAAGCTGTAAATACATTCCTAAAAATGTATAAGCTAATAATCTCACCTATGATTCCAAGTTTCACCGGAAACATCAGTGAAATTCCAAGTGGGAGACCAATAAGATAGTAGCCGATTACATTGGTAATAGCTCCAATTTTTTGCTTTCCTAATCCTCTTAATACTCCTCCACTGGAAATCTGGAACACAAATTTTAGATGTGTTTAATAAATAACTAATATAGTGAAATTATCAGCAAATGACATTATGTCGGCCACCCATACCAACCGCTGCCCTGCTACTTCTTGCAGGCACATGCACCGCTCCACTCACTCTGTGTCTGTTAAAGTTCCAGTGCTCTGGCACCAGGCCCGGGGGTTGTTGTTCTGTGTGTCTATTGAAACTCACCTCATTCTGCAGTATTGCAAGGGTGAAATCCTTCTCTGTGCAGGTGCCAGTTTCTAATGTAATAATCTGTTTTGCCATATAGGCCATGCTCTTTGTCCCATTCTCTACCTGTGCAATAGGTCTACTAGCTTGCTGGATCCTGCAAAGGTGCTATAATCTGCATTTCTGCCCATGTACTGACTTTTGCCTAATTCCTGGATCCTGAATCTCTACCACCTGACCTATGTCTGACCACCGTACTGATCTTGTGCTGCCTGCTCTGACTTCTAGACTGTTTCGTGGATTCACACGAACTCTGCCTGCCCCAATCTTGGCCCGTTACTGTCTAGACATTGAAGTCCAGATCCCTGTATAAGGGCTCATGCATACGTACGTATTTTTGGTCCACATCTGATCCGCATTTTTTGCGGGTCAGATGCAGACCCATCCACTTTTGTCCGCAAAAGATTCTATTCTTGTACATTTTATGGACTAGAATAGGACAGTTCTATTGAGGGCAGGATGTTCTGTTATGCAAAATGCGGAACACACGAGGCCTGTATCCATATTTTGTGGACTGCAAAAATAGAAGCGGTCGTTTTTGCAGTCATCAAATTGCAGATTCGCAAAACACAGATACCAGCTCTGTGTTCCACATTTTGTGGAACAAAATGTCGTGCTCTCTATAGAACTGTGCTATCCTTGTTTGTGCATGTGTCCTAAGGGTTATAGGGTGAATTCTAGACTGCCAGGATAATGCCATTAAGACTAGCCCAAAGTGAAACTGGTTTGATTGATGCAGTGGTTTCACGACCACTGCCCCTAAAAGACATCTAGCCAAATTCAAAATAAAAAATCAAATGACATTTTACAAGACTGGTTCAATCTTATTTACCTACTGTTTCTCTTTCAATATAAAGTTGCTGTGTATGTGTATTGCCAAAGAGAAAAACTAACCGTAAAATGTTCTTGAATTATATAAGTGGTAAAAAGTTTAAACCTGACAGTGTTGGCCCTGGTTAGTTACAGAGTGATGAGGGAGGAGTTGTAGAGAGCGATGGAGGAGAAAGCACATCTATTAAAAATGTTTTGTTCACTGTATGAACTAATAAAAATGAACTGCCAGATGAAAAAACTTCAGATGAGTGTAAAAGTAAACTTACCCATTAGAAGTGACCTGTCTGACCCAGAAAGAAGTAAAGTGGCGTCTTAAAAAGATTAAAATAGACACCAGATCCAGATTACATACACTCCCGTATCCTAAGAGAATTAAATAATGTCCTTATGTCCAGACCCTTATTTCTGATATTTAAGGACTCCACAATGACAGGGAGTGTTCCACAGGATTGTAACTTAGGAAATGTGATGCCAATATTCAAAAAAGGGTCAGAAACAGAGCTTGGAAATTATAGGCCGATACGTCTAACATCTGTTGTGGGTAAACTGTTTGAAAGTTTTTAAGAGATGCTATCCTGCAGTATCTCAATGAAAATAAGAGTATGACGTTGTATCAGCATGGCTTCATGAGGGCTCTGTCCTGTCAAACTAATCAGTTTCTGTGAGGAGGTAAGTTTGTTCTACAGTATCATATCTTTACTTCTCCAAAGCATTTTATACTGTAAAACAAAAAGTTGGTACATACAATGAGAATGCTTGGATTGGGGGAAAATGTGTGTATGTGGGTAAATACCTGGTACATACTCATATTGGGTTGCTGTCAGTAGTGGGGGTACTGCATGGGTCAGTTTTGGGCCCTATTCTCTTCAATATATTTATTAATGATCTTGTAGAAGGCTTGCACAATAAAATATCAATTTTTGCAGACACCACTAAACTGTGTAAAGTAAGTAACACAAAAGAGGACAGCATATTGCTACATATGGGTCTGGATAGATTGAATGCTTGGGCAGAGAAGTGGCAGATGAGGCTTAACACTGACAAATGTAAGGTTATGCACATAGGAAGGAATAATGCAAGTCACCAGTACATACTAAATGGTAAAACACTGGGTCCAGATGGATTACACCCTAGAGTTCTAAAGGAGCTTAGTTCAGTTATTGCTTTCATAATATTTACACATTTTCTAATTACAGGTATTGCACCAAGGGAATGGCACAAGGAGAATGCATTGCTCATTTTCAAAAAGGATGCTAGGTCGTCACCGGGAAATAATAGACCAGTAAGTTGGCCTTCTACGGGACTACATACAGGATTATGTAACAGTAAATAATATAATAAGTGATATCCAACATGGTTTTACTAAGAACAGAAGCTGTCAAAGTAATCTGATTTGTTTTTATAAGAAGGTGAGTAGAAGCCTTGGCAGAGGGAAGGCTATCAATATTGTGTTTTTGGACTTTGCAAAGGTGTTCAATACTGTCCCGCACACATGCCTAATGGGTAAATCGAGGTCTATTAGTTTAAAAATTGTAATTTGTAATTTGATTGAACATTGGCTTCAAGATCGTATCCAAAGAGTTGTGGTTAATGACTCCTACTCTGAATGGTCCGTGTTTATAAGTGGTGTACCCCAAGATTCTGTGCTGGGTCCGCCATTTTACTTATTCATTAATGACATAGAGGATGGGATTAATAGTGCTGTTTCTATTTTTGCAGATGACACTAAACTTTGTAATACAGTAGAGTCCATGGAAGAGGTTAATAAGTTACAAGCTCACTTGGACAACCTTACTGTTTGGGCCTCCACTTGACAAATGAGGTTCAATATAGATAAATGTAAAGTTATGCACCTGGGGGCTAATAATCTGCATGCTGTATATATCCTAGGGGGAGTAAAACTGTAAGAGTCACTAGCTGAGAAGGATCTGGGTGTATATAATAATAAATGACCCCCTATGCTACTATGTGCATACTTACGTTTGTTGCATCACATAAGTGAAATGGAGCAAATACCAGCATGATACGTGAAACCAAGGAAAGAATATCCCTGCAAACATAAAAAAATACTGTAATAGGATAATGCTCAGCTTTCTTTCTGATTCAATTCCTTGTACTTCATCAGCTTTATTCATCTTCTGTGTTACCTACCTATCTGTTGTAAAAACATAGCCAATTACATTCTTCAGTGCTGCTAAAAGACAACCAACTGTCAACCCAGATATCACTGAGAAATGAAGAGAAACAAAATAGAAAAATATAAAGCTACAGTTTAACAATTTTACTATCATAATCTTTAAAGAATCAAATGAATAGTGTGAAAATAAATGTACTTGATTAATGTAAAAATTGATTAATGTAAAAAAAATGAAAATCCAATATCATATTATACATGACAATCTCTAACAAAGCTAGAACCAGCCCTGTACCTCACATGGATCCAGAGATCCCCATTTATTGCTCTGCTGGATTTATATTAAGCTGAAACGTAAAATTCTAACCCACAGTGTATCACGTCATTTTACGGTAATGCACGATGGTGATCCATCGAAGCTTAAAGTAACCCCTTTAGAACATGTTCCCTCCTCCTTTCAACAGCTCTGTAGAAAGGAAATGTTCTGGATCTATAAGTTGAACACCCTGACTCCGTTGGGGTTAAATGAATCTCTGGAGTATGTAAACTATTAATTTACATAAGGCCCATTTGTAAAAGAGTCACTTTTTACACTGAAAGATGATCTGAACTATCCCTAGACTAATTTTATTCTATTTTTTACCTTTTTTACCTTATTTATATCCATCAATTTTATTAAGTTATTTAATTAATGTATACATTTAAAATTAACATGAATTTAAAATTAATATTCTATGAATTAAGAAGGTCTTATTAAGATTGACTATTTATTATTTCTATTATTACTTTTATCATTCAGTATTTATTTAATAATTATTCATTATTATATTTTATTTTTTTATTTATTGACCTATTTATTTCATGGAATAAATTCATCATGATGGTTGAAAATGATGGTTTAAAAAGTCTAAAAATTTTTTGAACTAATTGTTTAGAAAGATGTTTGATAACTGTATTTCTGTATTTTAATAGATTGTTTATATCATTTTAAAATATTTTAAATCCAATTCTATATGGGATTAGCTGATATTGTAGAATTACCGTAGTTTTAATTAACTATTGTATGGCACTTTAGCCAAAGATGAACAGGGGCCAAGAGTGATCCTGTTCTGATCCCCTGATCTTTACAATTAATATTGGATTTTATGTCCTATTTTAATTACAGTCCATTAGAGAGCACAACCGAGCGATTGAACTTTGCTCTCCACTGTGGAACGCACTTCCCACTCAGTTCCGGGTGCTGCATTCCATGATGGAACGAACGCCGGACCGGAAACCCATCATTGATTAGACCGGAAGTTGCATCTCTCCCGGCCCGGTGCAAGCACGATCAATGGAGGATCTTTATATATATATATATATATATATATATATATATATATATATATCTATATACACTCACCGGCCACTTTATTAGGTACACCATGCTAGTAACGGGTTGGACCCCCTTTTGCCTTCAGAACTGCCTCAATTCTTCGTGGCATAGATTCAACAAGGTGCTGGAAGCATTCCTCAGAGATTTTGGTCCATATTGACATGATGGCATCACACAGTTGCCGCAGATTTGTCGGCTGCACATCCATGATGCGAATCTCCCGTTCCACCACATCCCAAAGATGCTCTATTGGATTGAGATCTGGTGACTGTGGAGGCCATTTGAGTACAGTGAACTCATTGTCATGTTCAAGAAACCAGTCTGAGATGATTCCAGCTTTATGACAAGGCGCATTATCCTGCTGAAAGTAGCCATCAGATGTTGGGTACATTGTGGTCATAAAGGGATGGACATGGTCAGCAACAATACTCAGGTAGGCTGTGGCATTGCAACGATGCTCAATTGGTACCAAGGGGCCCAAAGAGTGCCAAGAAAATATTCCCCACACCATGACACCACCACCACCAGCTTGAACCGTTGATACAAGGCAGGATGGATCCATGCTTTCATGTTGTTGACGCAAAATTCTGACCCTACCATCCGAATGTCGCAGCAGAAATCGAGACTCATCAGACCAGGCAACGTTTTTCCAATCTTCTACTGTCCAATTTTGATGAGCTTGTGCAAATTGTAGCCTCAGTTTCCTGTTCTTAGCTGAAAGGAGTGGCACCCGGTGTGGTCTTCTGCTGCTGTAGCCCATCTGCCTCAAAGTTCGACGTACTGTGCGTTCAGAGATGCTCTTCTGCCTACCTTGGTTGTAACGGGTGGCAATTTGAGTCACTGTTGCCTTTCTATCAGCTCGAACCAGTCTGCCCATTCTCCTCTGACCTCTGGCATCAACAAGGCATTTCCGCCCACAGAACTGCCGCTCACTGGATGTTTTTTCTTTTTCGGACCATTCTCTGTAAACCCTAGAGATGGTTGTGCGTGAAAATCCCAGTAGATCAGCAGTTTCTGAAATACTCAGACCAGCCCTTCTGGCACCAACAACCATGCCACGTTCAAAGGCACTCAAATCACCTTTCTTCCCCATACTGATGCTCGGTTTGAACTGCAGGAGATTGTCTTGACCATGTCTACATGCCTAAATGCACTAAGTTGCCGCCATGTGATTGGCTGATTAGAAATTAAGTGTTAACGAGCAGTTGGACAAGTGTACCTAATAAAGTGGCCGGTGAGTGTATATATATATATATATATATATATATATTCTAAGGTACGTGTGCATATTTTAAAGCGGATTGTACTGCTCCTGAGGAAGGGGACGTCAGGTGTACCCGAAACGCTTTGAGCCGAATTACTAAATAAAGAATATTGATAAGAAGCCTCTGACCGATTGGGCTGCCATCAATCATCTATTCATCTACTTACAGGCGATTCAGGCTAGGGGGGTTTTGCTGGTTCAACAGGTGTATTGAGCTTATCCTGTGGACCACCCCCCTGTGAAGTGAGTAAAACCTGTTAACAACTATTTTCTCAGGTGAATTATCTTTTGTAAAGACTGTTGGCATTACATGCTTCTCACCATCTGTATATTACCACTACGATTCATATTTGCTGTGTGGTTCTTTATAGCTTTGGCTTGACTTTTACATGGGTCTTTACTCTTTGCTAATACAGGCACTCATAACCAATAAGTTTATACTTTTCTAAATCCAGAGTTTGGCGCTCTTCACAGGGGAATTATATAGGATTTGTGAATAGAATATTTCACATCTTCTGGCCTTTACTTGCACTTATGATTACACGTAGATTTATTTCTACGTCAGAACCCTGTTAGCTGCCGTTCTCTTTTTTTTCACCTTCTTTACTCCTTTCCAGATTCTTCTTTTTTTTGAGCACTTTACAAAACTTACTATAAATAATATCCCACTTCACTGGTGCCTCTAGTTCTTCTTATCTTTAGGAAGGTAACTTCCTCAAGATTATATTAACCCTTGTTTTTTTCTCTCCTACATACTCTTCATACTATATCAAGCTGGCAGCTTAGGGAGTTAGCACTCTCGGGGGGGTGTCTTTTGTACTGCAGCTGGAGGCAGTTGAAGGATGGAACTGAGCATGTGCTTCCATCTCAGTGAGCAGAACAGAGAAATTAGAAACAGAGCAAACAGCATGTGGCAATATACAGATAGATTTTAGTGTATAACTAAGTGGCTATACTAAATTTGAATTACTTATAAAAGTATTCAGATGCAGGTGCTGGTTTGAATAATGGAGAATATTTTTCATGGGACAATCTCTTTAAAGAGAACCTGTCACCACAATATTTAGTGCAGTATATAATGTAATAATTGCAGTATTTTTATTTATTTAATTTTATGTCCTTTTTATTTATTTTATTTGTCTTTATTCCAATTGTATTTTCCTTATGCTTAGTATTGAATGCTGGAATATCACTTTATGACTTTAAAATCAAAAGTTCATTACCTCCAAAACAAAGCACCACTTTACTGGATTTCTTTGCTTCCTCTGCTTTTCCAGCTCCTAATGCGTTTCCTACCCTGACACTTCTAGCTGCTCCCAAACCTATTGGAATCTGTTAGGGAAAAGGAATGCCATCATTAAATGGGTTGTCCCAATATTGCATATTCATTTTATAGATGATAGAAAGTGAAGCAAATTTGCCATTTACATGTTGTTAAAAAACAATCCAGTGATGTTATGGTATTTACTTACATAGTATGGTGCCCCATGATGGTTGACGTGTACAGTATTGTGCAGATATATATTGTGAGCTGGGTACTGCTGGTCACACATATGCAGTTGCTGTCCCCACAGCCAGGTCTCTGCATAGTGAAACATTGCTCACTGCAGAGGACAGAAAGTTTCTATTTCCTGAGGATCACTATGTAAAGACCTGGCTGTGGAGAGTAAGGAGCATGCATGGCCACCAGCACTCAGCTCAGTAAAGGGATGTGCACATTGTTATACACGTTAAACACCAGGTGGTGCCATAATATCTAAGTGAATGTTATACTAATTGTTTTTAACTGCATGAAAATGATAACTAGGCTTGATTTTTGTATGATCCATAAAATGAATATAACAGGAAATGATGTAACAATCCTTTAGTAGTAGTTTTATCATTTATTAATACTGGCATTTTAGATGCTGGTCTTAATAACCCTGCGCTAGGCCTGGATGCGCCTAAGTTATGTAGAGGCGCCTCGACATAACTAAGGCACATCCACCGCCGGCCTAAATCTACCCCATCTCCCTTGCTGGCTTAGATTTAGATTATTTTTTCTACCTTAAACTGGCATAAAAAATGATAAATGAGACAGGCCGGCCCCTCGCCTTTTTTTTAGAACTGGCGTATGTGCTGTGGATGGAGTAGAAGACGCAGATTTGGCCGCAAAACTGTGATAAATATACACCGAAAACTGGCATATATCTATTCATAAATGACCCTCTTAATTCTTATTTATAGAATTGGATCACTGTTAAACCGATGCTTTTATATTCTGCATTAAACCTCTGTTATTAGTAAGCTGGTAATAAAACAATATTAGGGTCCCCACTAGGGATGAGCGAACCGAACCGTAACGAACCAGATTCGTTACGAACTTTCCCAAAAGTTCGGTTCGTCACCGAACCGAATTTTGACAAAGTTCGTAACGAATCTGGTTAAAATAACGGCGACGCAAAATATACGCATATTTATTGAGAATGTACGCTAATGCGTACGTATTCCATTAAGTAGCGTACTTTTAACAACGCTACACTGTATGTTCGTTACTTGAGTAGGAATGTTCGCAGACGCAGTATATGAGTACGCTAATGCGTACATATTCAGTTAAGTAGCGTACCTTTGACAACGCTAGACTGTATGTTCGTTACTTGTGTAGGAATGTTTGCGGACGCAGTGCATGCGTACGCTAATGCGTACATATTCATTTAGTTAAGTAGCGTACCTTTGACAACGCTAGACTGTATGTTCGTTATTTGTGCGGGAATGTTCGCATTAGCGTACGCATTAGTGTAGATTCTAAAATATGCGTAGATTTTGCGTCGCCGTTGTTGAAGTCACTTGGATTTTTTCCACTTTTTTCATTGTAATAGCAACTGCAAATAAACGAAACTGTACCCTATCTGACTCCCATTATTGTAGAAGCAATTATTCAGCCGTTATAGCAAGGTTCGTTTTAGGTTCGGTTCGTACGAATCCGAACTTCAAGAAAGTTCGCCGAAGCGAACCGAACTTTTCAAAAGTTCGCTCATCCCTAGTCCCCACCATTACTTAAAGGGAACCTGTCACCTCCGAAACACCCCCTGAACTAGAGTAAGCGTTGTATAGTGTAAGTGATGCTGAATCCGAATATGTAAGTTTTATCTTCATACTCACTTCCATTCTGACGCTGTGCTCCCACAAACCTGCAGTAGAATGCACTCACTGGACTCTTCTTTGAGTCTTCTCCATTATGTGAGTGAGCACTGGAGTCCAGTGAGTGCATTTTACTGCTGGTTTGTGGGAGCACAACATCAGAATGGAAGTGAGTATGAAGATAAAAATTACATAACCGGACTCGACGTCACTTACACTATACACCGCTTACTGTAGTTTGGAGGGTGTTTCAGAGCTGACAGGTTCCCTTTAACTATGTCAGCAGAATGCAGGCTGTCATTTAAGGCAGTCTCCATCCTGCTTATGGTGAAGCATTGGTGGGTGACAAAGACAGCAATGGGCCCCTGTGCATTCAATGGCAAAACACCGCATAAAACATATGCCACATATTACTAGTACTTATCACTTATACATGGCGCACACATGTAACTGACACATACCGGACACGTCACTGTATGTGTACTATATACTTGCACACACTATAGCACTCAAAGGTCTCCTTCTCCCAAGTACACACACATTGGATGAGCATAATGTGGATTTTAAAATCCACAGTGGGGTTATTTTTCTAGGGTTTTGTTTCTGCTGCATGTGAAAGTGGTTTTGTCAATGGGGATTGAGTACATATTGTCAGTGGTAAAATTTAGACCATACGCCACAAAAAAATGTGACAAGTAGTGACGTGACTTTTTTACATAATGTGGATTTCAAATCAGAAGCATAAAAATATGCTTAATGTGAACTACACGTCTTCCATATGCTTAATATGTGTCATGTATTCAATGGTATAATGTTGGTAGACATATTTTACTCATATTTTGGCATAGCATACGCAATAGTTTGCGCTGAAATACATTAAAAATACATTAAAAAATCACTACAGCCATGTAAATAAGTACTGGACGAGGGATCACTGGTTACAGCAGACATGTGCCATAGTTGCTGGTATCACTGCTGTGACCAATGATTGACTGCACAAATCATCTGCTAGCATGGCATGTCATTGATACCACCATGTGAGGACCACAGAGGCATTGTTGCAGCAGCAATGGAGGATGAAACAGGTAAGTTATGCCCGTTTTGTTTTCTGCAGCCAGACTTTTTTGTTATCTTGGGCTACCATCTTAATTATGGTATATAACCCATACTTACCAAAATGTAAAAGAAAAATTCGGGACATACAACTCTGGAGATTGAACTGTAATAAGGAAACAATGATTATGTACCTAGCAGATCCCACACTTCGATTCTCCTGGCAGGGCTCTGTCTTCCTGGCTGCAGTGATGACATCATGATGATGGGTGACAGCTGCAGCCAGTCATTGGCCTCAGTGGTGCACTGAAGAGACCAGTGATTGGCTGCAGTAAGCATGTGTTGAATCAGAGCATAAGGTCTCTTTCACACGAGCGTGACGGATTGGCTCAGGGTGCGTTCAGGAAAACTCGCAGCATTTTGCAAGCAAGTTCAGTCAGTTTTGTCTGCGATTACATTCAGTTGTTCAGTTTTTTCCATGCGGGTGCAATGCGTTTTGATGCGTTTTTCACACGCGTGATAAGAAAACTGAAGGTTTACAAACAACATCTCTTAGCAACCATCAGTGAAAAACGCACTGCATCCGCACTTGCTTCAGGATGCAATGCGTTTTTCAATGAAGCCCCATTCACTTCTATGGGACCAGGGCTGCGTGAAAAACACAGAACATAGAACATGCTGCGTTTTTCACGCACGCAGAACTGATGCATTGCACCCATGCGGATAACTCGCTCGTGTGAAAGGGACCTAAGCGCGAGATCTGTCAAGTAAGTAATCATCTATTTCTTTGATCTCCCGAGTTGTCCAATTTAATCTTGCAACCAGACAATCCGTTTAATCCCCATTCTTTGGACCAGCCTAGGAATTCCCCGAAAGTAAACACTTTTTTATGCAATCCCCTCACACTGGCAGGTTTGCGGAATTGTCCCGAAAAAATAAATAAAAGGACTGTTGCCAAGTATGTATAATATACCTTTCATAAACTAATATACACAGCCCTTGCACCTCTGTCCTTACTTTGCACTCCTGGATAAAACACCCATGACTCCATTAACACACTGCTGCTGAGCTAGCAACTAATCTTCAAGTCTGCTCAGCACCATACAGGACAACCTCACTACAGAAGTAGCTTCCTGGTGGCAGGAGTAATGGAGGAATGCCAAAGACTTCATATCACTGCATACATAGAACATTACATTTATAAATCTTTTAATTAATAAGAGGTTTCACGGATATGGGAACTCTCTCTAGTTAACCTTGACTACCATTAAGCACAGGGAATCACCCTGATGGTGGGTGAACCCTGCACTGGAATTTATCCCTAAAACACCCTGTTACGGACATGCACCATGTTATGGATCAGCGAGTGTGAACTTACTGTGCCAAATTAGGCTAAACCCTAAGGGCATTATTCAGTCACTCCCCTTGTACCCAGGACTTCACTACAGGGAAGCAACCGGATGGCTACCTCCTGGGACAGTCCAGCTATAGTTGGCAGCTGACCAACTTGGGTCAGGGACTCACGGTCTGAAAAGTCATCAATAGTAGAATGTTGTTGTTTTTTCCTTCGTTATTTTTAGATCTGACAGTGCACAGTTAATGCAGACACAGAAAAGATTTGCTGGCGGAGTGGTGATGAGTCAAATAGGAGGTAGACTGGGTTAAGTTGAAGGGAACCTGTCACATTTAACATGTCTGAGCTGAAGGCAGCATGTTATAGAGCAGGAGGACCTGAGCAGATTGTGATGTATAGTTTTGTGGGAAAATATTCAGTGTAACTTATAATTTATTCATTAATAGGACCGCCTCCTTGAATCTTTTCCCACAAAAGTATACACCAATCTGCTCAGCTCTTCCTGCTCTATAAAATGCTGCCTGCAGATCATTTTGCATTTTCATGGTGACAGCTTCCCTTTAAACACTAACTGAACTTGCTTTAAATAGCCAGGGACCCACAGCCATTGGATTTTCGAAGAATTGCCCTAAGGGATCATTAGGCAGCAGTATGGCGAGGACGTCGGTGACCAAGATGCCATATTGCATTGTAAGTGGCATGACGACCGCAGGGGACAGCAGGTAGGGCAGCGGGCATGGACCACCGACCTAACACACCACAAGAAACGAAGCCCAAGCCCTAGGCCAACAGAGATGAAAGATATAATGAGGTGCAAGATAACAGGCTCATAATAGAGCCACTCACATATGCAGAATATGTGGCAGGACTGGTACACCAGAGAATCCTCCGTGGGCCCAGGCTTCGATATGATAGTGGGCCTGAAAGGTCCAGAGAGAAAACAATTTTGGAGCAATAAATTGCCCCTAGGATATATTTTATATCTTTTAATCAAAACCTATTCTCTGTGCCCTATTCTTTTGGCCCATAGTTGAGTAGCTGCCTTACTGTTTATTAGGTCTTCTTTTTATATAATATACAGTAAAGAAAAGAGCAGGATGTGGCATGCACAGAGAGCAACAGCAGCGACGGCCGTTTTGCGCTTCCGCGCTTCGTCTGGCCGCTGATTGGTGACGTTCATCGTCACCGCCTCTTATACTCTGCTACACCGCTACAGAGAAGCGAAACTGCAGCAGAATATAGACGTAGCACAAACACGGTAATGTAACCATGAATAAAAACATATGTTGAACAATAAAAACAGCACTCTGGTCAGGAGAGATTAGTCACCGACAAAAACGCTTAGATCGTTCCTATCGTTCATACCTAGCGGTCCTAATGCATTTGATCTCATAATCCATCTTGCTTCTTTCTGTAGAAGCATTTTATGCCTATCCCCGCCCTGCATTGGAAACTGAACAAGCTCTATCCCTTCAAAGCTTAATACGTTTGTGTGGCCCTGAAGATCCTTCTGAATATGATCTATCAATCTAGGGAAACCTTTTCCTGAGATTATGGAGTTTAAATGCTCACTAAATCTTTCATACAGGCATCTTATAGTCTTGCCGATGTAGAAGCGTCCACAACGGCACAAGACAAGATATACAATGTATTTGCTCTTGCAGGTGATAAAGTCCTGGACCCTAAAACTCATACCACCAAAAAACAGGTATCTTTGTCGGAGATTAAACTTACAATAGGAGCAACCTCCTCATCTGTAATTACCGGGAGTAACCAAGTCCCTAATCCAATTCTTGGGTCTTTTATCCAGAAAACGGCTCCTAACAATCTTGTCCTTAAATGTGTGGCAACGTCTGAAAGCAATGCAAGGTATTTTAGTGGTTAAAGCTGTTAAACCTGCATCTTTCGCCGATAACTCCCAGTTATTGTAAATCGCTTTGCGAATTATTGGAGCCATGGTGCTAAATTTGAAGGAAAAGGTGAAGCATTGTCCCTCGTTCCCTTCAGTAAGCCGTTCATGTTTTGTATTACGAGAGAGTAGTTCTTTTTGAGTAAAGGAGGAGGCTCTATCAAGGGCCTGATCCAGTAAGTATGTCGGATACCCCCTTCTAAGGAGTCTCCCCTTTAATTCTAGCTACTGGGATTTAAAAGTCTCGTCAGTTTCATTAATCCTTCTCAACCTGACGAACTGTCCATACGGGACTTCTCTCTTGACGCTTTCCGGGTGGAAGCTATCGTAGCGGAGCAAGGAATTGGTCGCCGTGGGCTTTCTATAGCCCCTCGTGACCAACTCGTCACCTTCCACCACCACAGCCACATCCAGAAACTTCAAATGTTGATCTCCAAAATTATAAGTAAAACGCATGTTCATGTCATTATGCTCATTTAAATAACACGTGAACTCCTGGGCTTCAACCTCTGTGCCCGACCAAATAATGAAAATGTCGTCCACGTACCGTAGAAATAGTTGGATGTGCCTGAGGAAGGGATTCTCGACTGAATAGATATATTTATCTTCAAACATTGTACCCATCGCTGTACCGTATTTTTGCTTAAACCACTGAGAGCCAAACCTGAAAGCGTTGTTTGAAAGGACAAAAGATCAAAATTTCCTGAAAATTCCACTCTTTCCAGTATTCTCCAACATTTCAATCACGGCTCTGACGCCTGCCTCCTGAGGAATACGGGTATACAAACTCTCCACATCCAAGGACAACAGACGAAAGCCCTCACACCACCGAAAACATTTCAGCGCTCGAAGGAAATCATTCGTGTCACCCAGATGGGAGAGTACCCCCGTGAAGTAATGGCCTCAGGAGCCAATCCAGATATTTGGAGAGCCATCCCCCGAGACAATAGGGCGTCCCGGGGGATGGCTCAGTGACTTATGGACCTTCGGTAAAAAATACCAAGAAGGTTTTTTTGGAAACAGTGGAAGAAGTTTTTCAGCCTTTTGTTTGAAAATAAAATCCATACTCACATATTTGTTCAACAAACTGCGCAAGCCGGTCTGGATATCACCAGTGGGATCACAATTTAATTTCTCATAGACGTTACTGTCTTCTAATTGCCGGTGGGCCTCAGATACATAATAGTCTCTGGTCATAAGTACAATATTACCCCCCTTGTCTGCCGGTTTCACTATGACATCCTCCTGCGACTTCAACCATCTCAAGGCTCTATTCTCGCCATCTGAAAGGTTATGTCATGTTTTTGTAAGTGACTGTCTTCAATAAAGTCTATTACTTCTGGAAGATTGGTGAGTGCCACATCCTGCTCTTTTCTTTACCGTATATTTACAAGTTTGCTGTTTACTTGGATCGTTTGAGCACCACCTTTCCACAATACACACTTGGTGCCTTCCATGTGGAGATTCCTGAGGCACTGAAAGGACGTTTGGGATTATTTGCAGGCAGTGCCTTCTCCCTATCCTTCTATTCTTTGGATACTTCTTTTTGTATACAGTAATATTGTTAGGATATTGATACTCTAATCCTATAAATGTACCATGACCCTAGTGGAGGAAATTTCTTGGATCAGTATAGTGTTTAATAGGATTTTTTAGGGGTAGGTTCCAGTGCAGGGTTCACCCAGCATTAGGGTGATTCCCTGTGGATACAGGTAGTCAGGGTTAACTAGGGAGAGTTCCCATATCCCTGCACCCCATTTACCTACATTATAAGCAACTTTATATTCCCCCTATTTGAAATGCTGTGGTCTCTTTCTTTTTGCTTTGTCCTGCTTTATTATTAAAAAAAAATTTCTGGGCCCTTATTTTTGTGTTTTCCGCACTTGGGTCTTATATTTGACCATATTATAATTAAAAGTTTTGCTTTATAAATGTAATGCTCCATGTGTACAGTGATATGTTTTTGAATAAGCATTGTTCGTCTTCTATCATCATACCTATACATGGTCAGTGATTGCTGATGCCAAAGACTTCCCCCTTCTCCTCTTCTCTTGCCAACAGCTTGCAGCATAATGCCAGGCTCCAGCAACTTCTTGCGTTTCAGCAAGTAGAAGGCAGCATTACTTTGTTATGCTGCCACTGACTAGACACAATAATATGTCTCCTCTAAAACAGAGGAGAGAGAATTATTGTTAGCTTCCTGGCTTCCGGCTTTGTGAGCCCCGTCATCGGAACTGTTTTCACAGCTGGTACAGTATGTCTGTCCATGTGCATCATGCATAGTTGCCATAAAACACCAAGGGGGGAACATAACACGAGGATGTGCCAATTTCTTGTGCAAAAATTTGCAACTTTTTGCTGTTTTACACCACCCTCAATGGGAAAGTGGTTGTGGTTAGCTAAGTTAATTTGTTTATTTCAAGTTTATTTTTCACTGCAACTTTCTTAAATAGTGGCAAAAAAGTTGCAAAATCATCCCATTAGGATGGTGGTGTAGAAAAATTAGAGTAGAATATCCAAACAAAAGTGTAAGATTTAAATATGTGCCATATTTATCAAATCTTGTGCGACATTTGATACATTTTGTACGAAGTATACCAACACATACACAAAAAAACTAAAAGTTAAAATCAACCCACCATCCCCCCAAAAAAGTAAACATAAAAATAAATCAATAATTATGTACTAAAAAAATGTTAATCCCTGTAATCATACTCACCCGTAGAATGAAGTTTAGTTCAGTTTTACTGCATGGGGAATGCCATATAAACGAAACTCATAAAACTATGGAATTGCATTTTTTCCCAAACCCATGCCATTTGGATTTTTTTTTTCCAGCTTTCCACTGCATGCATGCTGTACTAAATGTCATTAGAAAATATGTCTTGTACCGCAAAAAAACAAGCCCTCAAATATCTGTTTCGGGTTATCCCCAGATCATAAATGGAGCAATGCCAATAATGAATTTTATTATATTATGAATAACAATCATTGAGTGATGAATATCAGATAATAATAAGCAGCTTACTATAATTGCCACTGTGACCAGCTCCATCATTGCAGCTTGACCTCCAAGTTCTACCACACTGATAAGTCCTAAAATGAAATATTTATGCAAACATGGTGGTTTGGCATTAAAAGAAACATTCTATGTAGCCAGAGAAAAGAATCATTTACCAGTAGTCTGAGGTAAAACCTCCCAATTTGACATATCATTTTCAACCCATGTGTGTAAAATTCATTCCAAAATTAAAAAATAAAATCAAATATCTACATTTGCATTTTCAACTCCAAGCATGGGTAATATGTAACAAAAATACACTGAAAATTAAAAAAGCCTTTTGTCTTTTAATTAACATCACAGTTTTTTTCAATTCAATTAAAAATAAAATTAAAAAATGCACAAATGAAAGGTAAAAACGATGGTTTGAGATGTTATTTTCGCCTCCTGTAGGCGTTTTGTCTGACAAAATTAATATAAAAATCAAAAGTGCTACCTGCTGGCTATCTTGTTCATTATTTCACGTTTTTATTTTTTTCCATATTTCATTTTTATTTTCAAGTTGTCCAATATTCAAATACATGCAAATGAGCAGTAGTTGGCGTGGGTCAACATGTAAAAAGATGGTAATGACCTCTGGACTGAACAGAGAGGGTGTCTGTAATTCCAATAGAGAGTACTCTGCTTCTACACAACAATTTCATTTACAGGAGACGGGGCTATCTTTATCTCCTGCAAACTACTGGCCAGGGAATGAAAGAGGAGGAGCTGGAGCTCCAACCTATCCTGGGATGGAGGGACTGAGTGGGCAGGGTCAGGAGGACAAATGAGGCTATTAATAAATGTCTCCCACTTATCAATTTAAAACTTTTAATAAAGATGCCGACATTTTGTTAAATAAAAAATAAAAAAAACCCACCTGACTAGACGCTAAAACCCTTGGCTCTCAGATCAAGGTCTGATGAACTAAACCATACAAGTTCACTGTGAACCACAAGACCAAATAATAATCTTATTCACAGCACTCTATGCTCACCTCCAGTATACTATAAATATACTATAGGTACTATGAGAATTTATTTGGTGCAAAGTAGGCCACTATTAATAAATGTCCCCTACTGATCATTTTGAAAATGAATTTTTTAAACATTTTTAAATGTTTATTTTGTATAAGAAGCAATAACAAATAAACGAAATGACATACAGTAAACTAGTACATAATCAATAGTCTAATTAAAAGGCCATCACAGGAAATCGGACCCTCTAAACAAACCAAGGGTCTGGAAAGGAGTAGAGTAAAAGAAATTAAGCAATCTGAACAAAGAAAACAAAGAAATGATGGTCTCTTGGACAGAAACTCTGCCATTCCAGCAGAGGCATAGATCACTTGTCAATTATTAATAATTTCTGAGATCGGGTTTCTTTGTAGTCAACGTTTCCTGTGTGCAGTAAAGGTATGGAGCACATTACGCCTAAGAGCATGTAGTCTCATATATACAGTGGGAGGACATTAATTCCACCAAATCATTGATGGGCTATGAGCTTTGAGCTGTGAGGAGCTTAGCTCCCAATAAAATATGACGGGTCAATTTACAAAATCTATAAGGAATCCCTTCAATTCCTAAAGAAAAAAGTGCTAATTCTGGAGACATAAGTACCGGGAGATAAAAAATAGAGCTGAGTAGGGAAAACAATTCTCCCCAAAGTGTTGGACACTCTCAAAAAACATGGAGTAGAGTACTCGTATGTGTATTACTGTGCCAACAAAGGGCACTCGCTCCAGGAAAAATGTGAGATCATTTAAATGGTGTAATACCATCTAACAGTTAACTTATGATAGACTTCCAAAAGATTGGAACTCATTGTAGCTCTTGCTGTTCATTTAAAAGCACTGTGCCAATCTTTAGGCTTAAAAACAGAGTTCAGATCTTTCTCCCTATTAAGCACATGAGATCTCTTCTGCACTTCGATATCCTGTGAAAGAATCGCATACCGGTACGTCTCTAGTAGAGGACATCCCGCTAGAAATGAAATGTTGAAGTTTCATGTAATCAAAAAGTTGTTTGGGTGGCAAACATATCTTGAAGGACTGAAAAGGGCTTCAAGCAGAACCACTAACTAAATCAGAGAGAAGTATAACCCCTTTTTCCATACAATACTTTTAATTTTCAATTTATTTTTGTCAGATATTATCCATGCTTGGAATAGAAAATTAAAATGCAAATACAGGTATTTCATTTTATTTTGCATTTTGGCATGAATTTTGCACACATGGGTTGAAAAAGAAATGTCAAATCCGGATTTGCATTTTAATTTTCTGTATTTCATTTTACGTAATTTGGGAAGGTTTTACCTTCCATAGTACAGTGGCAAGATGAGCCTCCTAAAAGAAGTTCATGACCATTAGTAGGAATTGAAATGTAAGCTCTAGTGGTCTAACATTGCTTCAGAGGTTAACCCATAATATTCCTGCATTATTACAAAAATAGAATTAAACAGAAACTTACCGGCCAAAATCCCTCCAATTTCCATGCTCCACCACTCGCTACACACCATTAGCGTACTGGGTAAGGCCAAGCTCATGTATGGCCCCCATTCCTGAAGACAGTCTTTGGACCACCCTGAAAGAGTCCACAATGTTTCATAAAATGTTTTTCTGTACATCTAAGAATGTAAATGCAGAAACATACTATCCATAAATATATTGCAATACAGATCTAGGGGCTATTTCACCCTGTAGCTGGTACCATGTCCTCGAGGAGGAAGAATTTCCTTGGCAGACTCAGATTCATCCATTAGACATGCAAGATCTTGATTACAAAGGTGATTTAGCAGAGACTGATTTTCTACTACTGCAATGCCCGTGGGTTTGTACAGTTCTTAAAAATGCTTGTCATTGTGAAGGGTGATTTTGTTTTTGAGCGCTCAGTTATGAAAGCATAATCTATGAAGCTCCCATAGTTCTTGATCTTGAAGTTATGATCTTGCATCAAGATGGACTTTAAAATTCAGTTACAAATTACAGTACACTCATTGACAAACAAAATAACACACCAAGAAGGAGATGTTAGAATTGAATGAAACTTTATATCTGTGAATACAATGATTATATGATTGATGATGAGTGATTACAATGTTAGAGTGAAATAATCAGTTAATTATGGAAAACTGTAGAATTGAAAGCAAGCTCTAGTACACTGTTGGACCACCTTTAGCCTGGATACAAGATGAGATACGGTTGGGCATGGAGACATATAGGTTCCGTATTGTATTCTGCATCACATTTGCCCTCAGATGTTACCTAAGGATTCTACACATTCATAGGTTTCCAAAGCTGGTGTCCAGGCTGGTTCTATAAATGCTCAATTGGTGATAAATCTGGTGACCCGACAGGCAAGTGTTGCAATCTAGCAGAGACATTCATGGAAAGCCTTTGCTGTGGGTTGGCGAGAATTGTCCTGCTAAAAAATATTAGTTGGAAGCCCTGCCAAAAGAGGCCACACGTGTGGTCGCAGGATATCCTGTAAGTATTGCTGAACTGTTAGTGAGCCTTGTATGACTACTAGGGGTGACTGACTGTTGTATGCAATAACTCCCTAGATCATCATCTGAGCAGTTAGAGCTGTGTGTCACTTCACAACAAAAGACCAATTGAAGCGCTCACTACTGTATGTTTTAGGATCACAAACAGAATATGCATTCGTTGCTAAAGACAATATGGTTCCAGTCCATAGCAGTCCATGTTTCTTGTTTACGACTGGCTGTCAATGGCAGGATACATAATGGGCACTGTAACACCAAATTCCCTTCTGCTAAGCGCATCAAAATGGCCTAGACAGAGAAAGGTGTGTAATGAAGGTGCCACCTAGGTCTCGATGGTGGGCAATGAAACTGTAAGCTGCAGCAGGGAAAGCACTTTTATGCCCTCTTGTCCACCAGACCACACCTGTAATTTTTAACTATCTGCATACAGAATTTGCAGCAATCTGGCATTTCTATCTGGGTGTGTTATTTTTTTTTGTCAGTGAGTGTATACAGGAATTGAAAATGAATGTTTAAATATTCCAGCATCTGAACTGTTGTGGCATATATGCATTTTATCTGACAACTTAGCAACACTGGTTAAAAAGAAAAATGACTCGTTGGAAAGATATATGAAACATTGAAAGTTACAGTGAATGATTGTCTATGTAGATTTTAAAGTGGCCTGGGCATGGTAGTTTTAGGTTTCAATCCATTAGGTTGTAATTAAAAACAAAGCAAGTCAAAAGTCGGTAAAAACAGTATAAGGCCACATTCAAATAGTGGATTTTGCAATGGCAAAATCTGCTGCAAGTTCGACGGCAGAAACTACTGCAGTTGTGTATTTGGAGGCAGAAGCTGCCACAGTTTGTGCCGTAGTTTCTCAGTTTGAATGCTGCAGGCCCACTTGCTCTTTAGATGCTGCCAGATTTTCGGTGCAGAATCCATTCCAAAGATGTGTGAAGGGCCTAAGAATTACAGAATCATCTCCCATATTAGTAATTGTATACATACCTCCCCATGTTTGGACGTGTAGTTTTTTCACTATTATATATATAAACAGAGAAAGGGCCATTGCCCACTGAGATATTGCATTTGCACAAGCTGAGCCCCTAAATGAAACACATCAAAGAGGAAATTAAGTTATTACAGTAGTGCATATAAACACATGGAACTTTATAATACATCTTAGTAGTGGAAAGTGTCTGCAAACCTCTTCAGTCACCAAAAACTGTCTAGCTTACAACATAAAATAGCTGGGAGGAAGGCTGAATCTGCAGCAGTATCTCTCCCTCGGCGTCTGTGTTAAGGCTCACTCACATGGCCATATGGTCGCCATGCTCAAGGCAAATAGCAGTCCGCAATGCACGGGCACTGGTCATGTGAATCCTGTATTGTGGTGAGGACCCATTGACTTAAATCGGACCGCAAAAGATAGGACACATCTTACCTTTTGCAGTTCGGAGGCATGGACCCAAAAGTCCACGGAAGCGCTTCTTAGTGTTTCTATTGCCGTCTGATCCATGCCCCTCCTTCACAAAAGATAGGACATGAACTATCTTTTGCCGTTGAATCGTGCAGGGCAAGGGCTCTTCTGTTTATAATAACACACTGCCGGGCGGAAGCTTCCGCCCGGCAGTGTGTTCAGTGACGTCACCAGTTTTACTGGCTAGGGCAGCGCTAAAGCCCACCCATCAGCGCCGGTGACGT
Organism: Rhinella marina; assembly: GCA_900303285.1. Lineage (NCBI taxonomy): Eukaryota > Metazoa > Chordata > Amphibia > Anura > Bufonidae > Rhinella > Rhinella marina. The sequence continues at coordinate 159,277 of ONZH01013356.1, forward strand.
CACTGGGCTCACTGCTTGGCGGAAGCCTCCACCTGACAGAGCCCGGTTCATCACCGGAACCGGGCAAAATGCCTTTGCCCTGCGCTAATTAGCATCAGGCGGGCTGCCTGGGTGAAATTAAGGGTATGTCCAGGTTCAGCTCTGAACCAGGACAACCCATTTCATTTAGGTTTGTGTAAATGGGCCCTTAGCAGGAGGAGGCATCTGTTTGGTCAGTGCACACAGCACAGCTCTCAAACAGGAAGCTCTCACTTACTCAGCACAGCGACAGCAGGAAAATGTGCATTTACAGAATAATTTAACCTCCACTACATAAACATCTATAGCTGCCTAAAGAGGAATTGTAATGCACTTTTAAAAGGATTTTTATTTCCAGTTGTAACAATAGGTAGTCTTTATATTAAATTCTTTACCCTAGTAACATGAGTCCATCTGTAGAAACACAGAAATGGCAGACAGAAGTTGCAACCCACTCATTTGACGAGTTGCTGTTTTCTAATATACTGTACAAGTCTAAGTTGGTCAGTGGTGATACTATGCTTGGAATTGGTTTTCCCAAGTAGGACATAAAAAGAAGCTGCAAAGCAAACACGACAGGACTGGTTGCTAAACTTCAGTGGCCACAAATTTCTTTTTCAGTGGCTGCTAAAGAGGAAATATTGTTTTGAATGGTGTTTATACTAATAAATGGACACTATATCATAACTTGATATTCTGCAAGAATTTAAACCTAAATGAGCGGAGGTTTAAGGAGACCATACAGTGCTGCTTGAAAGATTGTGAACCCTTCAGAACAGTCTATATTTCTGCATCTATTTGTATGTTACTTAAAACTCCTAGAAGATCTAAAAGTAGATAAAGATAACCAAATCAAACAAATGGGTTAAAAATATTATACACGGTCATTTATCGAAGAAAAATAATCCAATATCATGAATAGCAAAAGTATGTGAACCTTTAGGATAAGCAGATAATTTGAAGTGAAATTAGAGTCAGGTGTTTTCGATCAATGAGAAACAGTCAAGAGTGAATGGGAGAACCATTTTATTTAAAGAACAGGAATCTATCAAAATCTTTTTTTAAAACACGTTTATAGAAGTATATCATGACATGAACATAGGAGATGTCTGAGGACCTTACAAGAAGTTGTTGATGCTTATCAGCCTATCAGAGCTTTTGTACAAATGGAGGAAATTCAAGACCATTTTTTCCCTCACCAGGAGTGGTCAACCAACAAAAGTCATGCCAAGAGCAAGGCAAGTAATAGTCTGTGAGGTAATTTCTACACAACTAAAGGCTTTCCACATTAGCTAATGTTAATTTTCATAAGTCCACCATCAAGAGGACACTGAACAACAACGGTGATGGCAGGATTGCAAGGAGAAAGTCACTGCTCTCCAAAAAGAACATTGCTGCCCATCTGCAGTTTGGTAAAGATCACCTGTAAAAGCCAGAAAGCTATCAGAACAATGTTTTGTGGACGGATGAAACCAAAATAGAACACTCTAGTTTAATCCTTTAGTGACCGCCAATAAATCTTTTTACAGTATTCACTATTGCAGCCAAGTGTAAGCACTGCACTGGTTTCCTGCACCCAAGAGTGGGGGCTCAGCTCTCACATGAGAGCCAGGCTCCTGATCTAAGAGCTCCAATCTGCAGAAGTGCCGATCCGGGCCATTTAACCCCTAAGATGCCACAGTCAATAGCAACCACGGCGTCCAAGTGTCTACCGTCGGCACCTGCAAATATGATTGCGGGGTGCTGATGTATTCGCATGACAGTCTAGGGCCTAACAAAGGTCTAAGATCTACCTGTGGTACACCTGTATCAGGCTGTGCCTCTCTGATGCTTGTCAATGTAACACTGCCCTGACTAATGCAAAAATCTACAAGTTTCCTTTTTTTTTTTAAAAAAAGCCTTTCAATGGACAATAAAATTGCAAAAATAATCCCCAGCACATATTTGGCATCACTGCATCCATAACGACCCACTCAACATAATCATTTAATTTATAACGTACAGTAAACGCCATTAAAAAAAGTAAAAATTGCTGTTTTTTGATTATTTGACACAAAAAATAATATCAAGCCATTAACTCATAATGATCCCATTGAAAACTGCATTGGGTGAAATTGCAGACAGTAGACTCGGCTGCTGGAACTTCAGAGGAGACGGGTAAACTATAAAGAAAGGGGTCTTACTGTAAACTTTCTAGGATAGTTTTTGTAAGAACACTTCTGCATGTCAAGGTAACTGAGTTGCTTTGCTTCCCTGGGCAGTGTTAAGTGTTGCAGGTAGCTGAGGATTTGATTAACACGCTCCACCTGTCCATTAATTTTCAGATGATAAGCCAAGGAAAAGTTCAATTTGATATCCAACAGCTTGCATATGGCTCTCCAAAACATAGAGGTAAACTGTACTCTCTGATCAGACATGATATTTAAGGGCAAACCAAGTAGCTGAAAATTGTATTCCACGAACAGCTTGGTCAGTTGACTGGCAGATGGATGACCTAACAGGGGTGAGCCAGTCAAAAATCGTTCAGCCAACACCCAGATTACAGAGCACCCTGCTGAAGAAAGCAGGTTGGTTGATAAAGTCAATGGTGTTAAGTTGCCACAGCACATACAGGTGTATCACAGGTAGATCTTCGGCCTTTGTTAGGCCCTAGACTGTCATGCGAATACATCAGCACCCCGCAATCATAACATACCCTGACAAGGATTTAGGCTGAAGATAAGTGAAGTTGTTATGGTCCATGTAGATGATAACAGGATGTCATGCACCCTCCAGCAGATGATAGCACTACTCTAGGGCCAATTTAGGGAGCAACACTTTGTCCCAAATAAAATAGTTCTGCTTTGTCAAGGAGAAGGCCTTTAAAAAAATAACTCACAGGTGAGCATCTTGCCAGAGATACCTTTCTGAGCAAGAATGGCTCAAGCCCCTATGGAAGATGCATCAAACTCTAGTAAGAACTGGTTGGAGGCATCTGGTCGATGAAGAATTAATGCCGGAGAGGAGGCTACTTGAAAAACTGGAATGCTGATTTGGCCTCTGGAGTACATTCCTTCACATTCATCCCCTTCCAGGTAAGAGCAGAGATAGGGGCAGTAAAAGTGGAAAAGTGAGGAATAAATGGTCTTTAATAATTAGCAAAGCCCATGAACCACTGAATAGCTGGCCAGTCCAAGACAGCAGACATCTTCTCAAGATCCAAACCATGATCAGAAATAATGTAGTCCAGGAAGGGAAGAGAGGTTTTTTTTTTCTTAGAAGCACTTTTCAAACTTTGCACAGTCTGTTCTCCCTCAGGCAGTCCCAATATGAGAGGGCTTGTAGACACAGGCAAGAGATAGGAGATCTTCTCTGTGTGCAACATTTGCCATTTGAAGCTCCATGGGCATGGTCACATGTTGTATGGATTGTGGGAGAGCCATCCCATTGATGGATGTCACCAACATGGACTTTTCTAACTGCTTTGTAGGAATACAGTATCGACTTTCAATGTTTCCGGCTGACCCAGAGTCCAAGAAGGCCTGCATGGTAAACCAAATCTTACCACACAACAAGGTCACAGGAAATATTAGCTATGGAGAGAACTTGACGTCTCTCCAATTGACTTGGTTGCTGTAGATTCCTGAGAAGACAGGTACACAAAAAGTGTCTTTGGGTTCCGGAATACATGCATAAGTCTCTGTTGTATTTATGGTGACGCTCCTCCTCAGACTTTTCTAGTTGCATAGACTCCAGAGCAGCAGAGCACCAGAGATCAATCCTGGTGGCCAGGGTAATCATCATCCATCATGGGACATCACAACCTGCCAGTTCATCTTTTGTGTGTCTTAACAGCCTGGGGCTGCCACCAAGAACTCATTGTTTCAAGACAGCTCTGAGTTAAGTGTGCGGAATTATATAGCATACTGCCCAACTGTGAGGTTGCCCTGGGGGAGGAGCAGATGAGATGAAGCTGCTGAAGTGGTATGGTCAAATTCTTCAAAGACATTATGAAAAGTTTCCATGAACTTCTGAGGATTACTGGTCAGTAGGACACTGCATTCCAGTAAGGGTAGAAGTGCTTCACTGGGCAGGAGGGAAAGTGGCCAATCGGTAGAAAATTAGTGCGTCATTAGATCAAAGTGGTTCAAGAACCCTCTGCAAGAGTTAGTTTCCCTATATTGTGGGGAAAGTGGAAGGTGCAGGCTGGAAGCCCCGTAGACTGCGACTAACAAAGGTAATAGTGCAGACAGGGATGTAGCAGAACTTAGAGGAAGTCTTAACAAGTTAAGCAAAAAATGGCAAGAAAATGTTAATTGATTTTTTTTCAATGGCTTTTGTCACAATAAATTATTGTGACATGTGTTATTAAAGTTTCTTTTAGTTGTGCTACATCCATAGTAGTAGATGGCGGTGGTACCAGAGCTGCACTGGTCAACGCTTCCAAGCAGGCTGAAATGATGTTGAGGTAGTGCAGAAGTTGCTCCTGACCACCACACTGACTAATCTTTTCCTTATAAACTTAGGGCAGGCCCATCTTGGGTGGTCCAGTGGATTTCATGGCCTGACCAAACTGTTACGGCATTTAGTGTGGATACTCCTAAGAGTGTTAGCCTGGCAGTCCCCTGGTTTAACCTTTAACACCTGTACAGGGATCTGGACTTAACTACAGGGGAACCACCAGGCCGCTACCTCCTGAAGTAGTCTTTGTATGATTGACGGCTGAGCCACGGGGGTCAGAAATACTGCTGCAAAGCACCAAGCAATCAAGAAAAATTGTAGTCAGGGACAGGCCGAGGTCAGTGCAGGCAGGAAACAAGCTATATTGTAAACAGTCTGAGGTCAGGGCAGGAAGTGAATGGTCAATATGGACGATCAGGCAAAAGTCAGGTCAGGCAGCATGAGGGTCACAATCCAGGAATTGGGCAGAGAGTCAGTACATGGGCAAAGCATCTATACTGTATACTAGCACACTAGATAACTTATTTCTCAGGCACCCTCCTACACAGCAAGGTGCCTTAAGTACCTCAAATTAATCAATCATAGGCTGGAGCAATTTCTTGTGCGTGCTGGCCCTTTAAGAGCTGTACGGAGTGCAGAAAGAGGTCTAACCTGTGCACATGCTGCAGCCTGTGTGGCAAGAAAGTGAAACTCCAGCAGCCAGGCCCTAGAGAAAGTGAAGAGCAGAAGGCTGATGTGTGCCGCCATGATACAGAAACCTAGGACCAGGGAGGCCTTGAGCTGTCGCTGTAACAGTTATTTAGGGGGTCTGACCTGGGTCTTTAAGGATATCAAGTTTGGGGGTCTATTTAGGTGGTCTGGATCTGTATTTTTATGGGGTATTTTATGGGTGTCTAAATATATGTCTGCATTTGTTAAAGGGATTCTGGATTGGGGGCTATAAGGGTACAACCATGAGGCATATACAGCATGCTGTGGATTATCAGGTAGAAACTCTGCAAAATTTTACACTGTATAATAAATCATGGAAAGTGACATGCAGTGCAGATTTAAAATCTCCAGCATGTCAATATATCCCCTTGGATACCGGAGGATTTTGCATTTTCATTTTTCTTCCCCGTCTTCCCAGAATCATAACTTTTTTATTTTTCCATTTGCATAGCAGTATGAGGGCTTGTTTTTTGCTGGACAAGTTGTACTTTCTAATGCCACCATTTAATATGGCATAAATGTAGTGGGAAGCAAGAATTTTTATGGTTTTTGTCCCTACAGCGTGCTCTATGCAGAAAATTGACCTGTGCCCTTCATTATCTGGGTCAGTACGATTACAACAATACCACATGTTTAGGTTTTTTGTGTTGTAATACTGAAAAAATAAAAACTGTGACAAAAATTTGTTTGATCACCAAAACTTTTATGGTTATGTCTGAGCTCTATGGGGGCTCATGTTTTCACGGAATGATCTGTTGTTTTTATTGATTTTGGCGTGCGTGTTACTTTCTGATCACATTTTATTAATTTTGTTTGGGTGATGAAAAAATGGTGAATCAGCCATTTTGTTTTTTGTTTTTTTCAAATGGGATAAGTATTTTATATTTTTTACATTGTGTACGGGAGTGATTTTTTAAAAATATTTAACACTTTTTTTACTTTTTTGTTGCCCCTCTAGGAGGCTGCAATATCCACTAATTAGTTTTTTTATGGCTCATACTGTATTTCCATAGAACTACAGTATAAGCTCCAATTGCTGTTATCCTATGCTGGCCAACATACACTGTGTGCAGAATTATTAGGCAAATGAGTATTTTGATCACATCATCCTTTTTATACATGTTGTCCTACTCCATGCTGTATAGGCTTGAAATCCAACTACCAATTAAGTAAATCAGGTGATATGCATCTCTGTAATGATGAGGGGTGTGGTCTAATGACACCAACACTCTATATAAGGTGTGCTTAATTATTAGGCAACTTCCTTTCCTTTGGCAAAATGGGTCAGAAGAGAGATTTGACGGACTCTGAAAAGTCAAAAATTGTGAGATGTCTTGCAGAGGGACGCAGCAGTCTTGAAATTGCCAAACTTTTGAAGCGTGATAACCGAACAATCAAGCATTTCATGGCAAATAGCCAACAGGGTCGCAAGAAGCGTGTTGGAAAAAAAGACGCAAAATAACTGCCCATGAATTGAGGAAAATCAAGCGTGAAGACGCCAAGATGCCATTTACCACCAGTTTTTCCATATTTCAGAGCTCCAACGTTACTGGAGTATCAAAAAGCACAAGGTGTGCGATACTCAGGGACATGGCCAAGGTAAGGAAGGATGAAAAACGACCACCTTTGAACAAGAAACATAAGATAAAACGTCAAGACTGGGCCAAGAAATATCTTAAGACTGATTTTTCTAAGGTTTTATGGACTGATGAAATGAGAGTGACTCTTGATGGGCCAGATGGATGGGCCCGAGGCAGGATCAGTAAAGGGCAGAGAGCTCCACTCCGACTCAGACGCCAGCAAGGTGGAGGTGGGGTACTGGTATGGGCTGGTATCAAAGATGAACTTGTGGGACCTTTTCGGGTTGAGGATGAAGTGAAGCTCAACTCCCAGACCTACTGCCAGTTTCTGGAAGACACCTTCTTCAAGCAGTGGTACAGGAAGAAGTTGGTATCGTTCAAGAAAAACATGATTTTCATGCAGGACAATGCTCCATCACATGCATCCAAATACTCCACAGCGGGCTGGCCAGTAAAGGTCTAAAAGAAGAAAAAATAATAACATGGCCCCCTTGTTCACCTGATCTGAACCCAATAGAGAACCTGTGGTCCCTCATAAAATGTGAGATCTACAGGGAGGGAAAACAGTACACCTCTCGGAAGAGTGTCTGGGAGGCTGTGGTGGCTGCTGCACGCAATGTTGATCGTAAACAGATCAAGCAACTGACAGAATCTATGGATGGAAGGCTTTTGAGTGTCATCGTAATGAAAGGTGGCTATATTGGTCACTGTTTTATTTTTTGTTTTTGAATGTTAGAAATGTTTATTTCTAAATTTTGTGTTGTTATATTGGTTTACCTGGTGAAAATAAACAAGTGAGATAGGTATATATTTGGTTTTTATTAAGTTACCTAATAATCCTGCACAGTAATAGTTACCTGCACAAACAGATATCCTCCTAAGATCTAAAAAAACCCACTCCAACTTCCAAAAATATTAAGCTTTGATATTTATGAGTCTTTTGGGTTGATTGAGAACATAGTTGTTGTTCAATAATAAAAAGAATCCTCTCAAATACAACTTGCCTAATAATTCTGCACACAGTGTAGGAACTGCAGCTCTAATACGCTGGGTCTCTTCAGACAACGGCATCTAAAGGCTTAAAGGGACACTATCGCGAAGAAAAAATTTTTGATATGTTTTACAACATAACAAAAGCAGGTTTTAACATAATGTATTTTTCAAATTGTGTAAATGTTTTTTTTTTTAATTCAGTTTTCTTGCCTTACATGGGGGCTGCCATGTTGGAAGTAAAGTGTGACAGTCTGGATTTACAACACAATGGCACCTCAGGCATGTACATAGGCTTCCTCAGTCGCTGCTGACCCTATAGAGAATGAATGGAAGATGTGAGCCCGCCCCTGTGATGACACCAGTAACACACAGCCAGGTCCTCCCTCCTTGCTGCTGGGGACTCAGAAACAGAGTAGATGGAGGTTCTTGGGGCTGTAGGACCTTAGTGATGTAATCGGCCATGTGACCAGTGGGGGAGGAGACTGAGGAGCAGAGATCTGTGTTTTTGTAATGAAGCCATTGTCTCATCTTATCTTGCTGAAGCAGTGATGTCACCGCTGAAGGTGTGAATTGGTGATGTCATTGGTACCACCCACTTTTTTGCAGCATGCCTACTTACAGGTTGCTCAAAGCCTCATTTGGCCAGCAGAGCTCCCCCTGGTGACCAAAGATGGTAAATATGGTAAAATCTAATATTTATTTATAATATTTCACACATTGGAATTTTTATTTATTTATTTATTATTTCTTACAAATATATAATAGATTTTTTTAGCATAAATAAAATATAGAACAGGTTTTTGTGATAGATTCCCTTTAAATGCCTGCCATCGGCATTATTGCCAGTCACAGACATGAACCGCCGGCTATGGCACACTCTGCACTCCCAATTGGGCGCAATGTTTAAAGACCTACCCAGTGCCATACATGTACAGCACTGGGGGCCTAAGGGTTAAGCAGTGGATTTGTACCACAGAATTCACCCTTTGAAATGCATAGTTTTTGCCCACAAGGGCAGAACGATCGTGGTAGCCACCGCTGTGGGGCCAGGGTCTTTAGTCTGGGGTGTCCCCACCAGATTATACATATATACATATAATAAATATATATATTACACTCACTTATAGGTAGTAAGAGTTTTTTTTGCCAATGGCCATTAGGAAGAGCTGAATGACCTGTGATGACATCACTGCCATGTAATATGAGGGAATCCAGCTTTGTGTGGAGAAGTGAAGAAGCATGGATTCAATGTAAGAGCCAGCGAAATGCGGGGAGTTGTAGTTGTCTTCTCTTATACCTCATCCCTGTAATGTCCTCTGATATCTCATAATAACAGCCTGAACATACTGAGAGTTTTAGTTCTCTCCTCTTATACCTCCTCCCTGTAATGTTGTATAGAAAGTCTTAGGAAAGGAGTTAAGATTTCTGCTTTAATTTAGCTTACATGGTTATATAAATTATGGTTTCCATTCTCGCCCAGGTACGATGTCCTCCTTTTGGGAGTGTGATGTTCTTTTTTGGGGTTATGAAAGTGGCCACCCTACTGCCAGTACACACGCAGTAATAATGATTATGTGTGCCCAGGTCCTAATTGGTATCTGTCATCCATTATGGCCCAATCCTCAGTCTTTGGACATGATCTCTCCAGCAGGCGTGATGCAGTGAAATTGCTGGGCTCAGTAGAAGAGTGCACGGCCAAGGATCATCGCCCTGCAGGGGCGGACTGGGAACTTAAAGTGGCCCTGGAAAAAATACTAAAAGTGGCCCGTTTCGTAGTTGGGTCGGGTCCAAATTAATGGAAGGCGGGGCCAGCAATACCATATTGTGGCACATTATAGCACCCCAACAGAGCCAAATACCACAGTCCATCACAAAGTACTGCCAGCAGCACAAAATACATCTCCAAAAACTTCCACTGGCTAGCTGTGAGGAGAGCTCAGGCGGCCCCCTGGGCATCGGCCCACCGGGAAATTTCCCTGTAAGGTCTATGGCCAATCCGCCCCTGTCGCCCTGCCTGTCCTGGTCAACTCATCCCAGCAGGTGAGATTACGTCACTGCATAGCGGCTGTTGGTGAGAGTGGGATGTACTCCATTCATTCTGAGAATGGGACTGGGTGAGTATTACTGATTTTAATTTTATTTATACAACTGGGGGCTTTCACTTATATTACGGGAAGTACTACTGTGGGGGGCGGGGGCATTAAAGAGGTTGTCTCACTTAAGAAAATAGTATTTATTATGTAGAGGAATTTAATACAGGGCACTTACTAATGTATTGTCATTATCCATATTTCTTCATTTGCTGGCTGGATTCATTTTTCTATCACATTATACACTGCTCGTTACGACCACCCTGCAATGCAACAGCTGTGGCCCCCCTTGCACACTATAGGAAAAAGCACCAGCCTATGTGAGCTCCCACGGTCCTGGCCACCAGAGAGGACGGCACTTTTTCCTAAAGTGTACAAGCACGGCCACCACTGATGGACTGCAGGGTGGTTGTAACCATGGAAATGAGCAGTTTATAATGTGATGGAAAAATGAATCTAGCCAGCAAATGAAGAAATATGGATAATGACAATACATTAGTAAGTGGCTTGTATTAACTGTATCTACATTATAACCACCACTTGCTGAAATGACACAACCCCTTTTAAGGGGAAGCACTACTGTAAAGATGGACTAAGGGGGCATAACTACTGTGTGGGGGCACTAAGAAGGCATAACTACTGAGTAGGTGGGGTTTTTTTGACAAGTGTCCATGGTCTTGAATTGCCATGGGAGAGGGGGTTGCACGGAAGTTGTTCGGGAGAACATTTGCTGTGGGGCCCAGCCTTTTCTAGTTATGCCCCTGGTTTTTGCTATGGATTCATCTGTAGCAAAATTCACAGTGGAAAAGCACAGAAAGATGGTGTTGACTATAATTTCAGTGGGCAGTGAGTTAGAAGTGGGGACCAGGTTTTGCAAACAGCCTAGGGTCTATTGTCTACTTAAACAGCCATTGCATCACATTCCGTTGATTAGCTATTACATGTGAAACTATTGAGATCTATATTGGTAGGTTATTCTCATAGCAAGTATAAATCTACACTGTGCAATTATACAGCATTTCTATCTTTTCAGCTCATTTTTGTTTTGTGAACTAGGACATTATACCCTCTACACATTGACTGGAATGCACCATGGACTGTCAGTTGTCACTAATATTTATAGCATAAAAAAATCATAACTTACTCCACTCCCATCTTCAGACCATAAATTAAAACTGCATTGGCCACTGCATTTATCACATTTACTAATATACTAGTGAAGACCGGAGGCCACATTATATTCTGAAAAGGAAACAACATATTTATTGGTTAGTTGCTGTTAATTAGTGAATAATCGAACATACATGTTTAGATTGGCTTACATATTTACACACATAATAGGGACAGAGGTAGACATTGGTTGGTGCAGAATCATCTGTGAATACTGATGGTGGAAGAATGTTTTATACCTTATAAAAGTGGAGAAAACAAGTCTAGCTGATATATGGCATATGCACTGCCACAGGTTAGATTATATATGTCATCCCAAATTAATGAGCAGCACTCCAAATAGATGTAGTTTATTTGTGACAACTAGTGCCACAGACTCTGCACAATTAGCCGGTTACAGGCATAAGATGTTTTAGAGAGAATGGTTATTTTCATCAGGATTGCAGTTGACATCGGGAATCAAGAGTGATCACAAAAGAAGTGATTTTCTTACTGGACTGATGGCATTAGAGTTAGCATTCTGATACCACATGGCACATGGTTAATATACCTCATTAATAGTAAATAATCCATCATGTATCTCACATTAAGCCCATGTTGATCAACATATGAGGTAGACGATGGGGTAATTATTAATGCAAGCAGGGGCGTACATAGAAATAATTGGGCCCCATAGCAAGAATCTGAATGGGGCCCCTAACCCTGCCCACTACCCCGGCCCATGCCACATGCTACCCTGGCTCCTCCCATGCCATACCCCAATTTGCCAATAAAGAAATGTATACATGAGCTACTGATTTATTTATTTTTAAATTAAGGAGACGTTAACTGAATGGGGGCAGCCACAAGGATGGATTATACTGTATACTATACAGCATGGTGTAGGGATTATACTGTATAGTATACAGCATGGTGTAGGGATTACACTGTATACTATACAGCATGGTGTAGGGATTATACTGTATATTATACAGCATGGTGTACGGATTATACTGTATACTATACAGCATGGTGTAGGGATTATACTGTATATTATACAGCATGGTGTACAGATTATACTGTATATTATACAGCATGGTGTACAGATTATACTGTATATTATACAGCATGGTGTACAGATTATACTGTATATTATACAGTATGGTGTATGGATTATACTGTATATTATACAGCATGGTGTACAGATTATACTGTATATTATACAGCATGGTGTATGGATTATACTGTGTATTATACAGTATGGTGTATGGATTATACTGTATATTATACAGCATGGTGTACGGATTATACTGTACATTATACAGTATGGTGTATGGATTATACTGTATATTATACAGCATGGTGTATGGATTATACTGTATATTATACAGTATGGTGTATGGATTATACTGTATATTATACAGCATGGTGTACGGATTATACTGTATATTATACAGCATGGTGTACAGATTATACTGTATATTATACAGTATGGTGTATGGATTATACTGTATATTATACAGCATGGTGTACGGATTATACTGTATATTATACAGCATGGTGTATGGATTATACTGTATACTATACAGCATGGTGTACAGATTATACTGTATATTATACAGTATGGTGTATGGATTATACTGTACATTGTATAGCATGGTACAGGGATTATAATATATACTGTACAACAAATGCATGGCGGTTAGACCATGCCGGACAATATAACCCCTGCGCCACGCTGTACAATATACAGTACGTACAGTGTATGCATATACCCACACACATACATACATACATACACACCCACACATACATACATACATGAAACACATAAAAACTTACAATTACTTGTCCTGACGCCACTCTGGAGGGGGCTGGGGATTGGTCTTCTTCTTTCCCCTCTCGCGGCATGAGGGAGAAGGCGGGGCCAGCTGAGAGCGCACAGGCGCGCTCTCATGACTCGTTAGGATAAAAGTTGTGGCGGTGAGGGGGCCAGGAGAGGCCCGGAGCGCAGGGATGGGACGCATCTTAATGATGCAGAGTAGGGGGCGGGGCCTCCCGTGCGCTCCGGGCTCCCCTGTGCCGCGGGCCCCATAGCAGTGGCGTGGTCTGCCTATATGGGCGGTACGCCACTGAATGCAAGGCACTAATTCATAACACTCCGTGCCTCATGTTAATATAAAGTAACCTCATGTATCCACACAGCAACCCCATCTTGCCCATTATAAGGAGGTACTTGATGCAGTTACTTTTATTATTAATGCCAGTGACCCCATCATGAGTCTCATTAACTCCAATGTTCCTCTGTGCTGCTGAATATCATGGGGGAGGAAGCTTACTCTATGTGTCACAGTATGCAAGATGGAGGGGGGGGATAGTATATGGGAGGGGGGGAAAGGGGGCACTGATCCCTACAACAATATGGCATATATCTTGTCAGAACCTAGGTCCAACACAGGCAGTACCGGACTTGTGCCCCTGGCCACCCACTTCCCCTCCTTCTACCTGCGTTCTCCAGCTGAATAGCACAGCTTAGTATCAGAAAATGGGTAATCCTGGTATCGAACCGAACCGGGTATCAAAGTATCGAAAAAGTATAGCAAGTATGTGCACATCTTGAGAAATGTATGCAGTCCTGGAATAGCCATTTGAGGAGCAATTTGAGCAAATAGCACATTTAGAATCCCACATCCTGTATCTAAACGAGAAAATTTAAATACTGAGATACCTTAGCAATATGGAATAGAGGTTAGATGCAGGTCGGGTAGGCGGAGTTTCAGTAAAAGTGAGGTAGGTAGCTAGATAATAGAGGGAAAAGTGCCAGGGAGGCTAGCCGTGATCTGACACACCCCAATAAGTTTCAAGATTGGCAGAGGAAGGGGATGTCAGTTCAGGGAGAGCACTGCTGCAGCCAGACACTTCCTCTGCCAGTCAGGGAAATGTCAGCTCCAGTAAGCAGTTGAGCAGGCCAGACAGGTGCTGGTAGTAGGAGACTTGATAATTAGGGGTCACAAAGACTGGGAATGGCGCATTAAACCTCCGTTCCAGTAGGGATCAGCAGCAGAGGAGATTAGAGCTTGGTGCTTAACCCAGAGCATCTGTGACAGGTGAGACTTTTGTCTTTTAACCTTGCCATCTGAACAGGAGTTCCGGGCCTCAGAGCTCCTTTAATAAAGCACACTAATAAATCAGCGGTAGAAATATATTGTGTTTTATTACCTGATTCTGTAAATATTTTGCTTGTAGTTGCAGAAGAAAATTTTCCTGTAGATGGCATCAAGAAAAAAAGAAAACACAGTTATTAGGAAGTCGTCAGAATTTCTCCTGCAAAAATGTATATAAATTTGAGGGGGAATTAATCATTCTCCTATGCCAGTTTCCAGCATTAAAAAGTCACAAAAGCTGGTTTTGCTGATTTTTACATTCTATTGTGACTTTTTTTTAGCCGCAACTGGCATTTTAATGTCGCTTTCACCATGTTTCTAAACAGACAAAAAGATCTAACATTTTAAATTTTTGGTGAAGAATCATCAACAAGTGGGTCACAATTGTGAAGTGGAACGAAATTTATTGGATCATTTAAACTTTTTTTTTAATAATAAAACTGAAAAGTTGGGCGTGCAAAATTATTCGCCCCATTTACTTTCAGTTCAGAAAACTCACTCCAGAAGTTCATTGAGGATCTCTGAATGAGAATAAATATATCAGAGGTCAGTACAGAGTACAGTACAGAGATCTCTCCCACGATCTATTTATCCCCAGGACTGTGACTGTGACGAGGGGCCATCCTCTGCGTATGGAGCAAAGAAGGTTTGTACACAAGCATAGAAGAGGATTCTTTACGGTGAGAGCAGTGAGACTATGGAACTCTCTGCCTGAGGAGGTGGTGATGGTAAGTTCACTAAAAGAGTTCAAGACGGGCCTGGATGTATTTTTGGAGGGTAATAATCTTACAGGTTATAGTTACTAGAGAGGGGTCGTTGATCCAGGGAGTTATTCTGATTGCCTGATTGGAGTCCGGAAGGAATTTTTTTCCCTAAAGTGGGGAAAACTGGCTTCTACCTCACAGGGTTTTTTTGCCTTCCTCTGGATCAACTTGTAGGAAAACAGGCCGAACTGGATGGACAGATGTCTTTTTTCGGCCTTATAAACTATGTTACTATGTTACTATGATCCAATGTTGTCCTAAATGACTGATGAAGATAAATACAATCCACCTGTGTGTAATCAAGTCTCCGTATAAATGCACCTGCTATGTGATAGTCTCAGGGTTCTGCATCATGAAGACCAAGTAACACACCAGGCAGGTCCGTGATACTGTTGTGGAGAAGTTTAAAGCCGGATTTGGATACCAAAAGATTTCCCAAGCTTTAAACATCCCAAGAAGCAATGTGCAAGCGATCGTATTGAAATGGAAGGAGTATCAGACCACTGCAAATCTACCAAGACCCGGCCGTCCCTCTAAACTTTCATATCAAACAAGGAGAAGACTGATCAGAGATGCAGCCAAGAGGCCCATGATCACTCTGGATGAACTGCAGAGATCTACAGCTGAGGTGGGAGAGCCTGTCCATAGGACAGTCGAACACTTCACAAATCTGGCCTTTATGGAAGAGTGGCAAGAAGAAAGCCATTTCTCAAAGATATACATAAAAAGTCTCATTTACAGTTTGCCACAAGCCACCTGGGAGACACACCAAACATGTGGAAGAAGGTGCTCTGGTCAGATGAACCCAAAATCCAACTTTTTGGAAACAATGCAAAATGATATGTTTGGCTTAAAAGCAACACAGCTCATCACCCTGAACACACCATCCCCACTGTCAAACATAGTGGTGGCAGCATCATGGTTTGGGCCTGCTTTTCATCAGCAGGGACAGGGAAGATGGTTAAAATTGATGGGAAGATGGATGGAGCCAAATACAGGACTATTCTGGATGAAAACCTGTTGGAGTCTGCAAAAGACCTGAGACTAGGACGGAGATTTATCTTCCAACAAGACAATGATCCCAAACATAAAGCAAAATCTACAATGGAATGGTTCAAAAATAAACGTATCCAGGTCTTAGAATGGCCAAGTCAAAGTCCAGACCTGAATCCAATTGAGAATATGTGGAAAGAGCTGAAAACTGCTGTTCACAAATGCTGTCCATCCAACCTCAAGGAGCTCGAGCTGTTTTGAAAAGAAGAATGGGCAAGAATTTCAGTCTCTAGATGTGCAAAACTGATAGAGACATACCCCAAGCGACTTGCAGCTGTAATCGCAGCAAAATGTGGCGCAACAAAGTATTAATGCAAGGGGTCTGAATAATTTTGCACGCCCCACTTTTCCACTTTTCAGTTTTATTATTACAAAAAACGTTTAAATGATCCAAAAAATGTTGTTCCACTTCACAACTGTGACCCACTTGTTGATTCTTCACCAAAAATGCCTGAAATGTGGCAAAAGGTTGAAAAGTTCCAGGGGGCCGAATACTTTCACAAGGCACTGTATGTCAGTATACATATTGTTATGTTTTTATTATGCCACGTAGCACGCTCCCATGCCTTGATTAATGAGGTATGCTACACATGTAAGGGGGTGGATTTTTAAACCAGTAGGTTTGGTAACATATTGTGGTCATGATTAAGACATTCTGTCAAATCGCATAGGCTGTCGTACACTCTGGTCAGCACATGGATTTGAAAAGGATACAATAAAGGATTTGGATTTTATACGTGGCCTGTATGCTGGAATTTTTTGGCTTCTATTTTGGAGTACTCCCTGGTCCGGGGTTTCCTTGCATGGCTGAGATATGCTGAGGGTGAGCTGAAACTTTATTATTTTTAGAGAAAAGCTAATGTTCCATTTTTAATTTCTGCATCTTCTAACCATGTGTATAGTATATGGCAGATATAAGAAAGGCTAAAATAAACAGGGAATCATTGTAAATTGTATTTACTGATGTACCTTATGACAAAACTGATACTTACTGGAAGTGCAGGCAAAAATATCATTACATATCTGTGTGTCAACCTATTAAAAAAAAGAAAGAAAACTTTTAGCTTGAATTAAAATAAACTTGTTCAGGAAGGACAAGTTCTCTTGATGCCTAATGAAGTAGGCTCAGAATGTATCACACCACCATCTCCCCTGAAGTGCAGCATGATAGCTGTTCAATAGACAAAAATAAATTAGATTATCCTCAGTTGCACGTTTCCCGCCAGTCTTATATATACATAGAAACACTGATTGGTTAAAATAAATTTGAAGGTAGAAAAGAGTTTTTTGTTTTTTTCATGAATCCAGATACTGCATTCACCATTAGTAACTAGGTACTTTGCCTGCCCCTTGTGTCTTGTCCCTGGACCTATTTTATGACTGGAATATGCCTTAGACTTTTACTCCTATTCCTCAAGCAGTGCACTGAATGTAGGCAGGCTATTATAGCTAACTGATAAAGTAAATGGAAGTTACACTCTATAGGATTATTTTTACCTGGCTATATCCGGATGCTGTTTGCAGAGGAGCAGTATCTGTTCTGTGTTAATGAAAATAGCCCAACAAAGAAAACAACAGAGCATTGAGATGAGAATTCCTCTCTGCATTATTGTCCCCACACGTTTCAGGTTTTTACTACCATATGTCTGGAGGAAATGAAGAAAAAAGTTTATTTCATAGCTATGTAATAAACATGTAAAATAGTATTATAGCTGGAAAATTTCTGATCCTATCATACAAAACAAATGGTTTTCCATTTTTTTCCATTTTACCATCCTTTTTTGGGCTTGATGTTCATAGTTTTTATTAAAGGAGTTATCACATGAAGACAATCCCTGTCCATACATCATATTGGGGCATATAGACATCATAGACCCCCCTTCTATTTATAGAGGCCCCAACACAGGACCTCTATAATGCAAAAAGTTGAACCATACTGTAGGAACAGCGTTCTAGTGGATTTGAGTTGTTATTGTATTCCATAGACAGACATTCCTCTTATAGGCACCATGTAAAATAACAAATTCCTGGCTGGCAGCGGCTTTCCCTAACAAAATCAACTGGTTGACAGTGGTTCCAGGAACAGGTCTGAGGGTGAAACAACCTCTATTTTAAAAGTAAAAGTGTAATATCCACTCTGATTGTTCCCTATTGTTATAAAACATAACTCACTGGCTTGAATCAATAAACCTAACCACTATGAAAATCTATCACTGGTTGTTAGTAATAACAAAATGGTTAATATATTGTATATGTAATACCCCAGCGTCGGGGCATTACTATTGTTATACTGAGTTATCGTATTTGACGTAATTTGATATAATCTTAATGTATGACTTGCTATGTTACCAGCAGGTGGAGTATGGCTGGCAGTGCTCTGCACCAGGAATGGAACTTACGATTTGTCACCAACCAGCGAGTGTGAACCCACCATGTCACGTGACCAACCTCCTCTAAGGACGTTGTCTAAGAACCCCTTGTTTTTCACAGTACCCATTATGGTGGAGATAGACTTTCCTGCGGGTAACACCAGGTCGCTACCTCTTGAGGAGGATTGGCACACAAAGCAGCTGGTCCAGGCAGACCAGGAGGTACCACAGCAAGGTACCAGAGGTACTGATATAATCAACAGGCTGATTCATAACCAGAA
This sequence comes from Rhinella marina, assembly GCA_900303285.1. Classification (NCBI taxonomy): domain Eukaryota; kingdom Metazoa; phylum Chordata; class Amphibia; order Anura; family Bufonidae; genus Rhinella; species Rhinella marina. Next base: position 177,889 of record ONZH01013356.1, read on the forward strand.
GAGACAGTGCAGGACCATACCACCATACCTCCTTTGCTGGTACCAGAACAGAATTGAACTAAAGCCTTCTACTACTATATGTGTTCTCAAGTTCTACATTGCCCTTATTAAAAGGACTTTGTTACGTTCAATTCTGGCTTTGTTCTTCAGTGCTACAACTTTAACTGCAACAGATCCCAGAATGCAATGACCTAAGGTAGGACATCATGACACTACATCAGGGCCACTACCACTCCCATCCTCTGTACTGGCTCCCAATATCTCATACCCTATTCCATATTTATATTCATTTATTGGTGCTTGAGTAACAGGCTAATTATATACTGCAATGAACTCCTACCGTTTACAACCATTATCAATATTGAAACCCCTAAATGAGGAGACAAGCGGAAAATTTCTGACTCGGTGGAGGCTAATAACAGAAACTGATACCTAGCTGATGCCTAGCCCAAGTCATAGATATTACAGTCAGGATTGTCAACCATCTGTTAAAAGTGTAGCAAATACCGACCTGATACAGTGTCTTCCTCTGTCTACTGAACATTTTGGTGGGAAGTTAGAACCAGGGGCATACACAGATTTCAAAAGTTTCCATAGCAAAACTTTGTGTGGCCCCCAGTGAGATTTTTGCAGTTATTGATCACCATAATCTTTTAGATCTTTATAGGAGAGGTCTGGTAATACTGATGCGCGGTGCAAGAGTCTAGCAGTATCTCCCTCACTGGTCAGCATATTACATGTGCATACCCCGTTGATTAATCTTATTTTCCAACATCTCTAAGTAGAAAAGCGGAGGATTTTAATAAAAAAAACGAATGAATACATCACTAATGAATACATGAAAAAAATGAATATATCACTGGCTACAGCTATCATGTCACTGTTGTTTATGGTGAATATTTTAGAAGTATAATGACCCATCTTTCATACCTGGGACATGAGTGTATCACATGCAGCAGTCATACCAAAGGCCACTGATAATCCTGTCACATTTATAATCTGTGAAATAAAATACAAGACAGAATGAAAAAAACACAAATGTCCGATGTACATAACAGGGAAAGATTGCCTACGGAGAATAAAAAGGTTTATACTGAACATTGTGGGGGTCTGCGACTGTGACCACAAAACCCCATCCTTGGAACTACAGTAATGGCTGGATAGGATAAAGGACAGATTCAGAATATGTAATGTTTATCTTTCTACTTACTGACCCCCCTGTACTAAGCCTGCAGTGGGTCTGTGCACTGTATGCATATGTATACCAAGGACTCACAGGCTCAGATATAATAGAAAGGACTCCTAAGTTCTTCAGCACACCGACCCACTGTGGTAGTGTGAAGGTAGACCGGTAGAAATACTGAATTTTCCCCTCACAGTGTTATGTCATTTGTATATACATGTATTTAATGCTATACAAATATATATATATCTCAGCTTTGTAAATGCTTATGCAGCTGTATAGAATGTCTATATCCTGGTATTGTGTCCAAGATGCTGCGGTGCAGTGTGTCACAAAGGAATGTGTGTATAATGCTTATCAGCTTGCTGGGGAAACAAGACTGTGAACAAAGCCCCCCACCTTTTCTATTGTGATAATGTGAATGTAATTTTTATATTATAATTTTATACCTTTTTATATTATATTTATATATACTTTTTATATTATATTTTTATACTTTGTAACTTTTATAAAGCTTGCGTATAATATATGTATATATTTAACTAGTCCAAGATGGCCCCCGTACTCTTATCAATATGACTTTTTCAGGCTAGTGACGTAGAATGGAATGCAACTTCTATCCAATCAAGAATGATATTGTTTGCTATTTGCATGCTTACGCCCCCTTTGCTTTTTTGTATCGAATAAGTACGTGTGTTAATAAAGAAAAAGCCCAGAGGCTGTAATGATTTTGCCACAAAAGCATGGCCAAAGGACTTAATACTGGAATCATAAGTCTGTGTTTTGTCCTTAATTATTGTGCGCACCCGTGTTCAAAACAATTCGGAATGACTGACTGAATTCCAAAAAGGACAGGTTTAAGTCCACCTCAACAGTAGAAAGATAAAAATGACATTCTGAATATCTGTCTTTTCAGCTATCCATGCCAATAGTTTGAGAGGGGGAGCAGTCAGCAGTTCAACGGATTTTAATTTAAAGGGAACCTGTCATCTCTGAAACACCCCCTGAACTAGAGTAAGCAGTGTATAGTGTAAGTGATGCTGAATCTGAATATGTAAGTTTTATCTTCATACTCACCTCCATTTCGACGCTGTGCTCCCACAAACCTGCAGTAAAATACATTCACAGGACTCATCTTTGAGTCCTCTCCATTATGTGAGTGAGCACTGGAGTCCAGTGAGTGCATTTTACTGCTGATTTGTGGGAGCACAGTGTCAGAATGGAAGTGAGTATGAAGATAAAACTTACATATTTGGATTCAGCATCACTTACACTATACACCGCTTACTTTAGTTAAGGGGGTGTTTCGGAGATGACAGGTTCCCTTTAAGTATTCACTATGGATCCATTTTATAATATCTTCCATTGAGCAGCTTTCCATCCTTTTACTAGGTAGATAACACAGCAGACCATGCAATTCCGTCTGTCAGAACAGAGTCATCATGACACAAGTGTGATCAGAGACTGATACTGTTCCCTTGCTTGGCTCAAATAAGATTTTACATGTTATTGAAATGACAAAATAAACTAGAACACTTTTAGTAATGTAATTTGGCTTCCATTTTTTCTTTTATACTTTATTTTAGATTTATAGCAGCTGAAATGTTTTCATTATGAGAACACTATATCTATATCTATGTTAAATTAGATTTTAGCTTCAGAATCTTCATGTGTGCATATTATTCCTAAAATGCCATAGAATTGCTATTTTTAATAATATCATTTACTATTTTTGACATCCTGTTTCCCTTGGGAACATAACTACAGGTCATGCAGAGGTGATAAAGGGTCCAACATATAATAGGCCACCAGCATTAAAATATAAGGTTTTATATCAAGGTCCTGTAACCTGAAGTTATGTCTCTGATCACCCCGATAATTATTGGTGTACATATAGTATACTCTAAGCAAATCAGATATTTAATTTTTCTGGTTTTATTCTGTCTGAATACTCAAAATACTTACAGCTACAGCAAGTGTCACAGAGTCCAGCTCAATTTTGCCTAAATGCCCACAGAATGCAGAACTCACAAACGGTATGAGAAACCCCATGAGCTGAAATAATAACTAAAAAAAAAAGAAAAAACAGAACAGATATATATATATATATATATATATATATATATATACACTGTAAATGTACAGTACAGACCAAAAGTTTGGACACACTTTCTCATTCAAAGAGTTTTCTGTATTTTTATGACTATGAAAATTGTAGATTCACACTGAAGGCATCAAAACTATGAATTAACTCATGAGGAATTATATACTTAACAAAAAAGTGTGAAACAACTGAAAATATGTCTTATAGTCTAGGTTCTTCAACGTAGCCACCTTTTGCTTTGATTACTGTGTTGCACACTCTTGGCATTCTCTTGATGAACTTCAAGAGGTAGTCACCTGAAATGGTTTTCACTTCATAGGTGTGCCCTGTCAGGTTTAATAAGTGGGATTTCTTGCCTTATAAATGGGGTTGGGACCATGAGTTGTGTTGGGCAGGAGTCATGTGGATACACAGCTGATAGTCCTACTGAATAGACTGTTAGAATTTGTATTATGGCAAGAAAAAAGCAGCTAAGTAAAGAAAAATGAGTGGCTATCATTACTTTAAGAAATTAAGGTCAGTCAGTCCGAAAAATTGGGAAAACTTTGTCCCCAAGTGCAGTCGCAAAAACCATCAAGCTCTACAAAGAAACTGGCTCACATGAGGACCGCCCCAGGAAAGGAGGACCAAGAGTCACCTCTGCTGCGGAGGATTAGTTCATCCGAGTCACCAGCCTCAGAAATCGCAGGTTAACAGCAGCTCAGATTAGAAACTAGGTAAATGCCACACAGAGTTCTAGCAGCAGACACATCTCTACAACAACTGTTAAGAGGCGACTGTGTGCAGCAGGCCTTCATGGTAAAATAGCTTCTAGGAAACCACTGCTAAGGACAGGCAACAAGCAGAAGAGACTTGTTTGGGCTAAAAAACACAAGAAATGAACATTAGACCAGTGGAAATCTGTGCTGTGGTCTGATCAGTCCAAATTTGAGATAATTGGTTCCAACCACCGTGTCTTTGTGCGACGCAGAAAAGGTGAACGGATGGACTCTACATGCCTGGGTCCCACTGTGAAGCATGGAGCAGGAGGTGTGATGGTGTGATAGTGCTTTGCTGGTGACACTGTTAGGGATTTATTCAAAATTGAAGGCATACTGAACCAGCATGGCTACCACAGCATCTTGCAGCGGCATGCTATTCCATCCGGTTTGCGTTTAGTTGGACCATCATTTATTTATCAACAGGACAATGACCCCAAACACACCTCCAGGCTTTGTAAGGGCTATTTGACCAAGAAGGAGAGTGATGGGGTGCTACACCAGATGACCTGGCCTCCACAGTCACCAGACCTGAACCCAATCGAGATGGTTTGGGGTGAGCTGGACCGCAGAGTGAAGGCAAAAGGGCCAACAAGTGCTAAGCAACTCTGGGAAGTCCTTCAAGACTGATGGAATACCATTTTAGGTGACTACCTCTTGAAGCTCATCAAGAGAATGCCAAAAGTGTGCAAAGGAGCAATCAAAGCAAAAGGTGGCTACTTTGAAGAACCTTGAATATAAGACATATTTTCAGTTGTTTCACACTTTTTTGTTAAGTATATAATTCCACATGTGTTAATTCATAGTTTTGATGCCTTCAGTGTGAATCTACAATTTTCATAGTCATGAAAATACAGAAAACTCTTTGAATGAGGTGTGTCCAAACTTTTGGTCTATACTGTATAAGTTAAAAGTTGTATGATATTTGTCAAGATCAATATTTTATGACAATAAAAAGGGGTAAAGTCTATTTTTTAAAGGCTATGGACACGTCTGTGCATTAAAAATCAGTAAACCCATATCTTACTGTAATGGAGCACATGAAAAGATTCACTTGTTTGTTTATTGGTATCAGCTTTGCTTCAAATGCCCTCAGAAATGCTCTTCTATGAGTTTTACTCACTGTTCTCATTTACTCTTAGGCTCTGTGGGTGTTCCTGTTGATTTCACATGCATACCTCCTTATATCATAAAAATGAGTTTCTGTCTGTTCATCCGTCTGTCTGTCTGTTCTTTATGCGCGACCAAACTACTGGACCGATTTTCAACAAATTCGGCACACAGGTAGATCAGGTGTCTGGAAAGGTTTCTGTAAAGGTCTCAGCTCTCTAGGACGTACCATTTCTGAGATATTCCCAAAATATGACCTGCCAATATTAGCTTGGGAGCCTTTCTCTTCAAATCCCAACTGCCATACTCTCCACATACACACACAGGTTTAGTGCAGGTTTCCATAACAACCCAGCCATTTCTCTTCACTGCTTTAAAGAGGCAGAGCGCTGTGGATGACACTATTAAAGGGGTATTCCGGTTACCATAAATATAACTTATGTTTTAGACTAATTTTAGTCTAACACCGTTCAGTAGTAATAAAAGATGTTTTCTTCCACTGCTACCCACTGTGTTTCCTCATAAATTACCATGGCATCGACCTGTAATTCAGGCCATTCTTCAAAGAAGGACTTAAAACCCCCGCCCCAGGTCGCGCTAAGCCACGCCCCCAACCCGGTCAGGTCACACCCCCTCCTACTCTGCAGCCAATGGGGAATGAAAAAATGAAGGTAAAAATCTACTTCTGTCAGCTGCAAGGATCGGTAGGAGGGTGACTTTCTCTCTGCAACGACAGACACAAACATTAAATGAAATAGATTAAATATACCCGTGCGAAGCAATATTTTCTACCACTGCTACCCACTGTGTTTCCTCATAAATTACCATGGCATTGACCTGTAATTCAGGCCACTATCAAAAGAAGGACTTAAAAGCACCCCCCCAAGGTCCCACCAAACCACGCCCCCTCCCACTCCACAGCCAATGGGGATTGAAAAAATGAAGGTAAAAATCAACTTCTGTCAGCTACAGGGATGGGTGGGAAGGTGACTTTCTCTCTGCAACGACACACACAGTCAGGGCACTGTGGGGGTTAGTGTTAAGGGGTGGGGGGCTGTGGTACTGTAAATGTCGCTGTTATGGGGCATACTGTCGATATCTTTTAACGACACAAACATTAAATGAAATAGATTAAATATACCCAGGCGAATTAGAGTCCTTCTGCTAGTCTCCTTATATTATAAAAATGAGTTTCTGTCTGTCTGTTCTTTATGCGCGACCAAACGACTTGACTGATCTTCACCAAATTTGGCACACAGGTACATATGGTTTCCGGGAAGGTTTTAGACCGGGCCTCACCTATCTAGGATGTACCGTTCCTGAGATATTCCCCAAAAAATTACCTGCATTAGCCACTATTAGCCTGGAAGTCTTTCTCTTCAAATCCCAACTGCCATATACACGGTCACATGTCACTCATCAGCCAATAGAAGCTCGCAGGTCCTTTGTCTCCAGATACACACAATTTTACTGCAGGTTTCCATAACAACCCAGCCAGGAGCAGGGCAGAGGAAGCTGAGTGAGAACAAGAAAGATAGGTTTTCGCTCTGTGTAGTAACCAGGCTGGTAATGAGAGGTAATTAGCAGCCAGCTGAGGAGCTCAGGTAAATAGCTCCCCACAATTCAGTGCTTACCTCTCACATGCCTTGGAACAGCCTGCTTCTTACAAACGGTCACATATTTACTCCAGGTTTCCATAACAACCTAGCCATTTTTCTTCACTGCTGTAGGTTAGGTTTAGGCTAGGGCTACACGACAACATGTGTTGCGCAACAATAAGTCGCACGACACATAGGGCAAAACTACACTGCTACATGTGTCACGCAACATTGATGTTGCACCAATGTCGTGCAAAAATTATTATAATGATAGTCTATGGTGTTTCAGTACGGCATGCGACATGCTACGACTGCTTCAGTAAAATCCATCTTGGTTGGATTTTTTGCGACTGTCGCAGTGCAACACCATAGCTTATCATTATAAAAATTGTTGCATGACATTGGAGCGACAAAATGTCGCCACGTAGCCCTAGCCTTAAAGGGGCAGCTGCTGTGGAGGTCACTGTTAAGTGGGCAAGGACCACTGTAAAAGGGGCAGCTGCTGTGGAGGTCACTGTTAAGGGGGCAGGTGCCACTATTAAAGGGACGTTCACTGTGGATCAGAGGCGTAGCTAGAGGTTCAGCACAGGGGGGACGAAACATACTTGAGTGGGCCCCCCACTTAGTGGCTTCCCAAACTCACGTTTCCAACTTCACAGGCACATACTACTAGTTGTGGTTATAATATTGTATTAAAAAGATGACTGTATAAACTGCTAGATCATCTATGCTGTTAAGTACAGTACAATAGACTTTCTACATACCCTAGTGTAAATACTCTACCATATAATGCAGTAAAATATAGGAGTAATAGGAGTAAAAAAACAAGGGGACTCCTATGTTAAAGGAAACCTGTCCCCAGTTTTTACATCACTAAACTAACAGTCCCCTGCCCCCATCAGACCTCACCTCAGCCTACTGTGCCCCCATCAGACCTCACCTCAGCCTACTGTGCCCCCATCAGACCTCACCTCAGCCTACTGTGCCCCCATCAGACCTCACATCAGCCTACTGTGCCCCATCAGACCTCACATCAGCGTATTGTGCCCCCATCAGACCTCAGATCAGCGTATTGTGCCCCCATCAGACCACCCAGCCACATAAGATTAAAATAAAAAACCTTTCTTACCTGTCCCGCGTTGCGGCTGCCCTCCGGTCCGGAGCTCCACTGTCTTCCCTGGCACGCAGCGTCAGGTCATAGTGCGCCCCGGCCAGGGAAGACAGTGGAGCGCCGAACCAGAGGGCAACCGCAGCGCGGGACAAGTAAGAAAGGTTTTTTATTTTAATCTTATGTGGCTGGGAGGGTTGATCTGAGGTCTGATGGGGTCCCTAAATACAAGTGAGCGCTTCCATAATGGAAGCGCTCACTTGTATTCGCCTGATAGTCATCCTTGCTGGGCCCCCCCTGAGTCACTGGGCCCGGAGCAATCGCCCCCCCCCTGCCCCCCCGGTAGCTACGCCTCTGCTGTGGATGTTACTGTTAAGGAAGCAGACCGCTGTGGATGTCACTGTTAAATGGGCGGGCATTATGGAGGTTTTTGTTAACGTGGCAGGGGCCACTATCAAAGGGGAAGCTACTGTGGGGGTCACTGTTAAGGCAGCAGAGTACTGCAAGGTCACTTTTAAGGGAACAGGGTACTGTGGCGGTCACTGTTAAAGGGACGGGTGCTGTGGAGGTCTTAGTTAAGGGGGCAAGGAACAGTGGGGGTCACAGATAAAGAGACAGTCCCCTATGGAGGTCAATTCTAAGGGGCGGGGTGTTGTAGAGGTCACTGTTAAGGAGACAGGCCCCTGAGGAGGTAAATGTCAAGGGATTGGGGTGCTGAGAAAATCACTTTTAAAGGGTGGGCTGCTGTGAAGGTCAAATTTAAGGGGATGGGCTGCTGTGGAGGTCCCATTTTAAGGAGATGGGGCACTGTGGGCGTTAGTGTTAAGGGGTGGGGGCTGTGGTACTGTAAATGTCGCTGTTATGGGGGATACTGTCGATATCTTTTAACACTTATATATATAAAAATGAGTTTCTGTCTGTCTGTTCTTTATGCGCTATGAAACTACTGGACCAATCTTTACCAAATTCGGCACACAGGTACATCAGGTGTCCGGGAAGGTTTTAGACCGGGTCTCAGCTCTCTAGGATGTACCGTTCCAGAAATATTCCCAAAAAATTACCTGCATTAGCCAATATTAGCCTGGAAGTCTTTCACTTCAAATCCCAACTGCCATAGTCTCCACAGTAGGTTTCCATAACAACCCAGCCAGGTAATTAGCAGCCACGTGAGGAGCTCAGGTAAATAGCTCCAAACACAGTTCAGTGCCTACCTCCCACAGGCCCTGGCCCTTCTTATACACTTACATACAGTTTTACTCCAGGTTTCCATAATAACCCAGCCATTTTCCTTCACTACTGTAGGTCAGCTTTAGGCTTGGGTTACACAACGACAATAAGTCGCACAACTACACAGCTACATGTGCCATGCGATATTGATGTCGCACCAATGTTGCGCAACAATTTTTATAACGATAGTCTATAGTGTTGTACTACGACATGCTGCGACTGCGACGCGACAGTCACACAAAAATCCGTCTTTAAAGGATTTTTTGCGACTGTCGTGACGCAGTTGCAGCATGTCGCAATAAGGACGTTCACTGTGGATGTTACTGTTAAGGGGGAAGACCACTGTGAAAGTCACTGTTGAAGGGAAGGGCACTGTGGAGGTCACTGTTAAAGGGGCGTTCACTGAGGATCTTACTGTTAAGGGGGAAGGCCACTGTGAAGGTCACTGTTAAAGGGGCGGACACTGTGCAGGTCACTGTTAAAGAGGCGTTCACTGTGGAGGTCACTGTTAAGGAGGCATGGGTCATAATTAAAGTGGCAGCTGCTGTGGAGGTCAATGTTAAAGGGGTTATCCCATGAATAATGTAAAAAATGAAAATCAGACATCATATAGTCTATGACAATACCTTTCTAACAAAGCTAGAACCAGCCCTGTACCTCACATGGGTCCAGAGATCTCCACATTCATTGCTTTGCTAGATTTATATCAAACTGACAGCTCAGGGGAGTGTCTTTTCCACTGCAGCTAAGGGAGTGTGTCTCAGCTCTCCCTATCACAGCTCAGGAGGCAGTTGAAAGATGAAACTGAGCATGTGCGGCCATCTCAGTGAGCAGGTCAAAGAAATAAGAAATTAAGTGGCACTATACAGATACATTTTACTGAATAACTCAGTAACTATACAAAATTTTTAATGACATGCAATTACAAAAGTATTCAGATCCGGGTGCTGGTTTGAAAACTGTAGAATATTTTTCGTGGGACAACCCCTTTAAGGTAGCAGGGTACTTTGGGGTCACTTTTAAGGGAGCGGGGTACTGTGTATATACAGTAAACCTGCAGTATATAAACCTTTTGCTAGAGGTAGTCATATGTTGTGTGTGTGTGTGTATTTGTGTGTGTATATATATATATATATATATATATATACACAGTATATATATATATATATATATATATATATATATATATAACGCTTTTTGTGTAACAGGGTAACAAAAAAAATGGCTGTTCTGGCACAGTATTTGTTGTTACGGACACAGCAACACCTAATATGTCTATTTTTTTTAGACAATTTTGGTTTTACACAATATTGCATTTTTTTGTGGGATGAGATGGTTTGATTGGTACCATTTTGGGGCACATATAACTTTTTGATGTCTTGGTATTACACTTTGTGCAATGTAAGGTGATAAAAAATGGCCAGACGGGTTGGATCACATATTTTTATAGAGCAGGTTGTTGCAGACATGGTGACATCTAATATGTCTATTGTTTTAATTTTATTTCGGTTTTACACAATAAAAGCATTTGTGAAAAAAATCATCTTTTTGTGTCTCCATTTTCTGAAAGCTATTTTTTTTATTTTTTGGGTGATTGGATAATTTTTTGTGGGATGGGGTAACAGTTTGAGGTAGTGAGGTAGGCAAAATTGCAGTTCCGTCATAGTTTTTCTTTTTTTTTTCATGGCGTTCACTGTACAACGTGATCCTTTTATAGATCAGGTTGTTATGGACGCAGCGAGCACAAACATGTTAAGTGTTTTTTATTTTTTACATTTTTAACCAATTATATGTGTGGATATAGGAAGAAGTTAGATATTTTTTCTTTTTCCTTTTTTTCACTTTTTTTGCCATGGTAATCAACAGGATGCTGCCACATTAGCTCAGTGGCCGGATGAGGGAGGAAGCATCGGGTCACTGCCATGGCAGCAGTCCCTAAGGACCATGGCATGGAACGGGTTATGTCAACCGTTTCAAGCAGAGTGGCAGCTGTATGTTACAGCAGACACTCTGCACCGCTTGGCAATCCTGAATGGAGGGGGGGAATGGGGTGTTTTGTCCAGCAGCGTTGTGAGGGGGAGAGGGTGGAGGGCGGGAGGAAGGAAACCTGCTGCAGGGTGCAAGTGTGGCCGTAAGCCAGCAGGGTGGCAGCAGTGTGGGATCTGGAGCCAAAAATGCCAATGGTAGACCATCTGCTACTCAGGAGCCTACCTGTCCGGAAACAACTAGCGGTGCATGGCTTCATAGAGGCAGCGGCAGGCAGTCATCACACAGTGCTGGGGGTAAACTGCCATACTCTCCGGAGTGGAAATTTTTCAAGTTGCGGGAGGACGTCAAGATGGCTGTATGTGGGATCTGTGGACAGAAGGTGAAGCGTGGCCAGGATGCCAATGTTGGCACAATGGCCCTGCGTAACACATGGAGCATCACCATAAGGTGGCCTGGGAAAACCATTGTGCTAATGTAGTGTCTGCATCTCCCAGTGGCCTGCACCCCTTCCCCAGCAGTCAAAGCTCCACCACATAAGCAGAAAGGAGCTCTATTTCCTTCCTATCTTCTACTGGTCCTGATGTTCCTCCTGTTCACAAATTTCGTCAGCAATTGATCACCCCCAAGCAATTGCAGAAAGACAGTATGCGTGCACTCATCCAACGAAGCAGAAGCTGAACGTGCTCCTAGCTTAGTTGGTGGTACTACAGTCCCTCCCTTTCCATCTGGTTGACTCTGTCCATTACAGAAGACTAATGGCTTGTGCTGAGAAAAGGTGGACAGTCCCAAGCCATCATTAAAAAGCTGTAACAGCGCTGCACACATACGTATGTTGAGCAGAAGGTGGGCCAGTCCTTGAGCCTGTCGGTATCTGGTACATTTCACAGCAGAGCCAATGTGTGAAGCTATAACTATGGTCAAGGACAATATATGTACTTTATGGACCACTGGGTAAATGTGGTTCCTGCCCAGGTACCCCAGCAACTTGGACAGCTGATGGCAATGCTGCTTCCGTGTTCTCATGCTGCGATTCGGGCACCAATATCTCCCTCCACCTTGTCCTTAGCTGCCACTGTAGGCACATTTCGGAGTGTTCCTCCATCATACCACCTATGCAGTGAACGGCTGTGTCACGGCTAGCCTGGGCGAATGGAGTCACACTGAGGAACTGTTCGACGTCATCAACCAAGAAATCGAATCCTGGCTGTCTCCTTGCCAACTAAAGATCAGAACCATGGTCCACAATAACGGGAAGAATATTCAATTGGCGCTGTGTCAAGGTGGGCTGAGCGATGCATCTAGCATGGTGCACGTCTTTAATCTGGTTGTAAACTGCTTCCTGAAGTCTTCCACCTAACTGCAATACATCTTGAAAATGGCCAGGAAACTGTGCATGCACTTCAGCCACTCTTTCTATGCAAAACACACCCTCCTTGAGCTGCAAAGGCAGAATAGTGTTGACCAACATCGCCTCATATGCAATGTTTCCACACGTTGGAACTCCATCTTCCATGTGTTGGACTGACTATATGAGCAAAGGAAGGCCTTGAACAATTTCTTGATGATACAGGTGGATAGAGGTACTCCCCTGTGTAACTTTGACATTACCCAGTGGCAGCTCATGTGTGACACTTGCTGTTTGCTCAGGCCCTTTGAGGATGCCACTTTTTTTGTCAGTCATCAGGACTATGGGATGAATGATGTAATTCCACTCACGTCCTGGAGCAGATGCTGATAAATCTGGCTGGCCAGGGGACAGGAAACGTGACACCTATATCTCAAGGCTACCTGAGTCCTGTGGGACTACTGAACAGCCAAACTTGAATTGTGGCTGCAACTGACTGAGTTTGCCCTGGACAAGCTTTCCTGCCCGGCCAGTAGTGTGGCATTAGAGCAGGTGTTTAGTGTGTGTGGGGTGGGTGGGTATAGTTACTCTAAAGAGAACTAGTCTGTAGAAGGAAGTGCTGGTATGTATGTGAGTATATGTATATGCATGCATGCCCCCTTAATTAGGCATGCATATACATTTATATCTATATATGGGCCTTCTATATATGTATCTGTAGGTCTCCAGATATGCCCCAATATGTGGTGCCCTCTGATGCATATGTTGCCCCTATATATATTATATTGTGCCCCCAGTTGCTCCTAATGTATATAGATACATGTATATATGCCCCAGTTTTATATGCATTTATCTATATACATATAAACTGACCCTCCACCCTGCATCCCCCTGGAGGCACATACCAGCGCACTTGCAGGAGGGAGACGCCGCCCTGATGACAGTCTCGGGCACATCAAAGGACAAAGGATTGATAAGATCATCTACCCTTTGTCACACACCTCTGGTATCAGCTGTTCACAGCAAGGGTTGCTATGAACACGGGTGTTGGTCTCCTCCAGGCCAAGGCCTTGCATTGTAAAGGTTTATTACACCTGATTGATATCTGGTGTCATTTTGTGCAGACCCCAAACAGGTAGTTGGTGACATGCTAAACCTGTTTTTATAGCATGGACTGTCCACACCTTCCCCCCTACCTATGATAGATATAAAGTCCAGCATTTGGGGGACTGGGAGGAGTTTTCACCTCCACATAGAGAAGAGTCTGACCACCCTAGGCAGAGGAGCTTTCACCACCACAAGCAGAGGAGCTTTCACCACCACAAGCAGAGGAGCTTTTGACCACCAGAAGGAGAGGGGACTCATCACCACAGAGGAAGGAAGCCAAGCAGCCCCTCCAGAAACAGAGACTGGCTAAGTACCCCTGGAACTCCCTGTTACCCCTAATTATCCCCAAACTCCTGACCCCTGCAGTGCCTTATCACTGCAGATAACCCCTTGCATTCCCCTATAACCCCTGTATTATAAGTAACCACTTTTAGGGACAGCTAGTAGTAGGCTTTGGAGGGTACTGCTGTAATTATATGTATTTCTGTGTGAGAGTGTGTAGGTGTTTAGTTAGTATTGTGGGTGGAATTAAGTGGGATTGTGCAGTGTAGTTGAGTTTTTATACTGAGGTTGTGTTATTGTATTTCTGTGCGGCTATATGTATATATATTTATGTACACCAATATAAATATATATAGATATAGTCTAAATATTAGACTGTAGACTTTTAGTATTCTGTAATAAATCTTTTTATTATTCAAAATACTGTATACATTGTCTTTTGTGTAGCCGCCATAGTACAGTACAGTACACATAGTGCAGGGAATGGATTGAATAAAGGAAATAAGCAGAGCTAGCAAGAGCCGGTTACGCCTATTTATGAATATTAATTAAAAATATTCCACAAAATATTATTAATTAATAGCTCCTTTAACATAGTCTTTCAACACAAAATGTTGAGAGATTAAACTTTCTAAAGATGAATCAGGAGTGGATTGAGCCAGGATTTCCACACACCAGTGCTTCATGCATCAGACTAGATTATTCTGGCAGTAATGTTCTGACTGCAGTGTGCTACCACACCAGAACATTGTGAAAAATGGCCCATTACTTCTGGCCATGTGCATCAACCACTATTCTGAAGCTGCCACCCGCCTGATGCCACATATCTGCTGCCTATGCTGCCATCTTAGCAATAAATGACCAAAAAAAAACATTTAAATCATTAAAACAGGAGGATAGTGAGGAAGCATTGAAAAACTATAAAGAAAAAAATAGAATATGTAAAAGACAAATAAAAACAGCCAAACTGGAGACAGAGAGATCTATTGCCAAAGAGAGTAAAACTAACCCTAAAATGTTCAACTATATAAATGGTAGAAAGTATAAATCTGAATGTGTTGGCCCTTTACAGAGTGATGAGGGGAGAATTGCAGACAGCGATAAGAAGAAAGCAAAGCTGTTAATTTTTTTTTCTCTTCACTGTTTTCACTGAGGAAAATAAACTCAGATCAGATGAAATGCAGAATGTAAAAGTAAATTCCCCATTAAAAGTGCCCTGTCTGACCCAGGAAGAAGTAAAGCTGCGTCTTGAGAGAGAATTAAATAATGTCATAGCCAGACCCTTATTTATGTTACTTAAGGACTCATATATTGACAGGGAGTGTGCCACAGTTTTGGCGCTTAGCAAATGTGGTGCCAATATTCAAAAAGGGTTCAAAAACAGTCCAGAAACTATAGGCCAGTAACATATGTTGTGGATAAACCGTTTCAAGGTTTGAGATGCTATCTTGGAGTACCTCAACGAAAATAAACTGTATCAGCATGGCTTCATGAAGGATCGGTCATGTCAAACTAATTTAATCATTTTCTATGAGGGGTAAGTTCTAGACACAGCGGCAAATCAGTGGATGCACTGTATCTTGATTTCTCCAAAGAATCTATCGTACCATATAAAAGGTTAGTATATAAAATAAGATTGCTTGGACTGGGAGAAAATGTCTGTATGTGGGTAAGTAACTGTCTCAGTGATAAAAAGAGAGGGTGGTTATTAACGGTACATACTCAGATTGGGTCACTATCACTAGTGGGGTACCACAGGGGTCAGTATTGGGCCCTGCTCTCTTCAATAATTTTATTAATGATCTTGTAGAAGGCTTGCACAGTAACATATCAATTTTTGCAGATGACACCAAACTGTGTAATGTAATTAACACGGAAGAGGACAGTATACTGCTACAGATGAACCTCGATAGATTGGAAGCTTGGGCAGAAAAGTGGCAGATGAGATTTAACACTGACAAATGTAAGGTTATGCCCATGGGAAGGAATAATGCAAGTCACCAGTACATACTAAATGGGAAAACACTGGGTAACACTGATATGGAAAAGGACTTAGGAATTTTAGTGAACAGCAAACTAAGCTGTAGAATCCAGTGTCAGACAGCTGCTGCTAAAAGCAATATGATAATAGGTTGCATCAAAAGGGGCATAGATGCCCGTGATGAGAACATACTCCTGTCACTTTCCAAATCACTAGTCAGACCACACATGGAGTACTATGTACACTTCGGGGCTCCTGTGAACAAGGCAGACATAGCAGAGCTGGAGAGGGTTCATAGAAGGGCAACTAAAGTAATAACTGGAATGGGTGTACTACAGTCCCCGGAAAGATTATCAAAATTAGGGTTCTTTACTTTAGAAAAAAGGGAGATCTAATAACTATGTATAAAAATATCAGGGGTCAGTACAGAGATCTCTTCCATGATCTATTTATCCCCAGGACTGTGACTGTGACGAAGGGACATCCTCTGCATCTGGAGGAAAAACTGTTTGTACACAAGCATAGAAGAGGATTATTTTCAGTAAGAGCAGTGAGACTATGGAACTCTCTGCCTGAGGAGGTGGTGATGATGAATTCAGTAAAAGAGTTCAAGAGGGGCCTGGATGTAATTCTGGAGTGTAATAATATTACAGGTTATAGTTACTAATGATGGGTTGTTGATCCAGGGAGTAATTCTGATTGCCTGATTGGAGTCGGAAAGGATTTTTTTTTCCTCTAAAGTGAGGAAAATCGGCTTCTACCTCATAGGTTTTTTTGCCTTCCTCTGGATCAGCTTGCAGGATAAGAGGCTGAACTGGATGGACAGATGTCTTTTTTCAAGCTTACAAACTATAAATAAAAAGTAGTTACTCCTTCCCTCAGCCCCCTCCAACATTTAGTCTCATGTAAATAACATCACTCCCTCCCACAGCCGCCATCAACATACAGTCCCATGTAAATAACATCATCCCCTTCCCAGCCACCTCCAACACACAGTCCCATGTAAATAACATCATGCTGCCCCAGCCACCTCCAACATGCAGTCCCGTGTAAATAACATTGCTCCATCCCACTCTAACATACAGTTCCATGTAAATAATATCCCTCCCTTCAACCCTAACATACAGTCCCAGTTAAATGACCACAAGTCCCAGCATTACTCTGCCTCTCACACTGAGAAATCTATCCCTTCACTTACCTCTCCTCATAGCAGACCTCAGCACAGCTTCTTCCCCAGGACTTCTCCTCTTCACTGCTGAGCGCCATCCACTCCTGTACTGGTCAAATGATAGTGACATCATCGCAGGTCCTCAACCACTGCCTTCAGTACTGATCACATGGACTGTGATGTCATCACAGGTCCTTCAGCTATTCCAGTGCATTAGATTCAATTGTATTGCCATCCTGAGGAGGGCAATACAGTTGTATCTGTCTGACAGGCAGTAAATTTAGTGTCTAGGACAAAACATCCGGGGCCCAGGCTTTGCATATATTTTCCTTTTGAAAATTGACCTGTCATGCAGATTTTGTATGCAGATATCTTTGGCACTACATAATTATACTATTGAAATTGTATCCATTACATTTCCGTATACATCTCTCAGGACGCACAGCAGCACATACAGTGCCTTGCGAAAAGATTTGGCCCCCTGGAACTTTTCAACCTTTTGCCACATTTCAGGCTTCAAACAAAAAAGATCTAACATTTTAAATTTTTGGTGAAGAATCAACAACAAGTGGGTCACAATTGTTAAGTGGAACGAAATTTATTGGATCATTTAGCCCTTAGACTCCCAGCGCCGTACATGTAAGGCGGTGGGGCGATGCGGACACATGGCGCCCGCTCGCATGTGTGGCAGGCATCATGGCCGGCAAGTCTCCGCTGTTTCTAACAGCAGAGACTTGCGGCTACTTACCCCATCGGCGGCGTCTTGCTGGGCCTTTAGATGCCGTGATGACACGTGATCACGGCATCTAGTTGCGTCTTAACCCAGAAGCGTACGCTTCCGGGTGGTGTACAGACACCCCGTGTGGCCAATCGGGGTGTCTGTACACGATCTGAAAGCTGTAAACCTCGCTGATGAGGTTTACAGCTTTCAAAGTGCAATTCTTATTCTGGCAACTAGATGATAAGAAATGAGCAATTCTTGGATTTATCTCCATCTAGTAAATCCCTGATTGCTCATAAAGAAAAAAAAACACAATATATTAGCTCATATTTGAGCTTTAAAATAAACACAAAAAATTAAAAAAAAATGTTAAAAAATATATAAAAAATAAAAAATATATAAAAGTTCAAATCACCCCCCTTTCCGTATAATTAAAAAATAAATACCTAAATAACAATAAATATAGACATCATGGGTATCACCGTGACCGAAAACGCCCGTACTTTTAAAATATAAAATAAAAATTCCAATACGGCGAATTCTGTGGTGGAAAAAAGCGTCCAAATGGCGATTCGCTGTTTTTTGTCACTTTTTTTGTCCCCCATACAGCTCCATACACATAAATACCAAAAAGTTATAGGGGTCAAGATATGACAAAAAAAAAGGCCAACTTTATAATTATTTTATCACTATCAAAACGCAGGAAAAACTATACATATTAGGTATCACCGGATTTGTACTGGCCAGTAGAATGAAAGTAACTGGTCAGTTTTAATGAACATCGAACGCTGTAAATAAGAAACCCGTAGAACTGTAGCGGAATAGCGGTTTTTTTGCAATTTCACCCGATTTGGAATTTTTTTCCCGCTTCCCACTACACCATATGCAATATCAAATGGTGGCATTGGAAAGTACACCTTGTCCCGCAAAAAACAAGCGCTCATACAGCTATGTGAACAGAAAAATAAAACAGTTATGGCTGTTTGAAGGCAGGGAGCGCAAAACGAAAATGCATAACCGAAAAAAACTCTGGTACTGAAAGGGTTAAACTTTTTTGTAATAATAAAACTGAAAAGTTGGGCGTGCAAAATTATTCGGCCCATTTACTTTCAGTTCTGAAAACTCACTCCAGAAGTTCATTGAAGATCTCAGAATGATCCAATGTTGTCCTAAATGACTGATGAAGATAAATAGAATCCACCTGTGTGTAATCAAGTCTCCGTATAAATGCACCTGTTCTGTGATAGTCTCAGGGTTCTGTTTAACTCATTGCCGACCGCCCACTGTCTTTAGACGGCGGGCGGCGCGAGTCCCCAGTCCCCGGACAGACCAGCGGTGGGGATCCGGCTGTGCTCAGTAGCCGGACCCCTGCTGAATGCGCCAGCATCGGTGAAAACACCGATGCCGGCGCATTAATCCTTCATGTGCAACAGTCAGCGCTGACCGCGGCACATGAGGCGTGCGGCATGGTGCGCGGCTATTCAGCATGGCGAGCGGGGGCCATCGGGTCCCCGTGCTGCTGTGACAGGGACCCGATGGCTTAGATAGCAGCCCAAAGCCTTCCTTAGGCATCGTGGCTGCTATCCCTGCGAGCCTGTGCGATCAGCCCCCTGGATCGCACAGGAAGCAGGCTGTAAGTGTATTACACTGAGTAATACACTTACAGTCAATGCATTACAATACAAAAGTATTGTAATGCATTGTAAAGGGGATCAGACCCCCAAAAGTTAAATAAAGTTAAAAAAAAGTTAAAAAATAAAGTTAAAAAAAAAAAAAAAAAAATAATAATAATAAAAGTGAAAAAAAACGCCATTTTCCCAAAAAAAAGGAAAAAAAATTGTAAAAAAAAGGTAAAAAAAGAAAGGTATACATATTAGGTATCGCCGTGTCCGTATCGACATTTTTTGGTCACCTTCCCTTACAAAAAGTGTAATAGCAGGCGATCATAAAAGCGTATGTACCCCAAAATTGTACCAATCAAACCGCCATCTTGTCCCGCTAAAAATGAGACCCTAACTAAGACAATCGCCTGAAGAATAAAAAATATATGGCTCTCAGAAAATAGCAACACAAAAAAAGATTTTATTCTATTCAAAAATGCATCTAATGTGTAAAACTTTCCAAAAATAAAAATGTAAGACATATTGGTTATCACCACGTCCGTAACAACCCGCTGTATAAAAATATTACATGAGATGGCCCCCCAGGCGAATGCTGTAAAAAATTTTTTTAAAAAACTATGCCAAAATAGCCATTTTTTTCCCTCTTCCCTCACAAAATGTGTAATAGCAGGCGATCAAAAAGGTGTATTTAATCCAAAATGGTACCAATCAAACTGTCATCTTGTCCTGCAAAAATGATACCCTACCTGAGGCAATCGCCTGAAAAATAAAAAAAATATGGCTCTCAGAAAATAGCAACACAAAAAAAAAGATTTTATTCTGTTTAAAAATGCATCTAATGTGTAAAACTTTC
Source organism: Rhinella marina (assembly GCA_900303285.1). Taxonomy (NCBI): domain Eukaryota; kingdom Metazoa; phylum Chordata; class Amphibia; order Anura; family Bufonidae; genus Rhinella; species Rhinella marina. The sequence continues at coordinate 198,045 of ONZH01013356.1, forward strand.
CAAAAATAAAAATGTTAGACATATTGGGTATCGCCACATCCGTAACAACCTGCTCTATAAAAGTATTACATGAGATAGCCCCTTAGGTGAATGTTGCAAAAAAAATTTTTTTTAAAACTAAGCCAAAACAGCCATTTTTTTCCCTTTTGCCTCACAAAAAGTGTAATAGCAGGCGATCAAAAAGGCGTATTTAACCCAAAATGATACCAATCAAATCGTCATCTTGTCCCGCAGAAATTGATACCCTACCTAAGACAATCGCTCAAAAAATTAAAAAAAATATGGCTCTCTGAATATGGCAACACATAAACAAAATTGCATTCTGTTCTAAAATGCATCTAATGTGTAAAACTTAACAATAATAAAAATGGTAGACATATTGGGTATCGCCGCGTTCGTAAAAACCTGCTCTATAAAAATATTACATGACTTGCCCCCTCAGGTGAATGCTGTAAAAAAAATGCTAAAAAAACTATGCCAAAACAGCTATTTTTTTCACCTTGACTCACAAAAAGAGTAATACCAAGCGATCAAAAAGGCGTATTTACGCTAAAATGGTACCAATAAAAACCTCACCTCATCTTGCAAAAAATGAGCCCCCACATAAGACAATATCTCAAAAAAGAAAAATTTATGGCTCCTGCAAACCACTCCATCAAAATCTGTGTTGTAAAATCCATATGGCACTCCTTCTGTTCTGAGTCCTGCCATGTGCCCCCACATCAGTTTACAACCACATATGGGGTGTTGCCGTATTCAGGAGAAAATGGGTAACAAATTATGGGGTGCTTTTCTCTTATTCAAATAAAAAAATTGGGGCTAAAGCAACTTTTTATTGGAAGAAATGAAACTTTTCATTTTCAGCCAAGTGTTTCCAAATTCCGTAAAACGTTTAAGGGGTCAAAGTGGCCAGTACCCCCCTTAATATATTCATTGAAGGGTGTAGTTTCCAAAATGGGGTCACTCTTTGAGGGTTTTCGCTGTAGGGGTACGTCAGGGTCTCTCAATTACAAAATGGTGCCTAAAATCTATTCTAGCAAAATCTGCCTCCAAAATCCGTATGGCACTCCTTTCCTTCTGACCGCTGCCACAAACCCATAGAGACATTTACCACCACATATGGGGTATTTCTGTAAACTGCAGAATCAAAGTAATGTATATTGAGGTTTAGTTTGCTGTTAACCCTTGCTGTGTTGCAATAAAAAAATCATTAACATGAATAATCTACCAAAAAAGTGAAATTTTGAAATTTCACCTCCATTTTCTTTTAATTCTTGTGGAACACCTCAAGGGTTAACAAAGTTTGTAACAGCAGTTTTTTATAATTTAAGGGGTGTAGTTTCTAAAATGGGGTAATTGATTGGTAATTGTTTCATTATGTAAGCCCCTCAAAATCACTTTATATCTGAATTGGTGCTTAAAAAAATGGTTTTGGAAAATTTGGTGAAAATTTAAAAATTGGCTTCTAAACTTCTAAGCCCTCTAACGTCCTAAAAAAGTAAAATGACATTTATAAAATAATGCCAACATAAAGTAGACATATGGGGAATGTAAAATAATAACTATTTTTGGAAGTATTACTATTTATTTTGAAAGTAGAGAAATTGAAATTTGGAAATTTGCAAATTTTTCCAAATTTTTTGTACATTTGTTATTTTTTGATAAATAAAAATGAAATATTTTGCCACAAATTTACTACTGTCGTGAAGCACAATATGTGACAAGAAAACAATCTCAGAATGGCCTGGATAAGTAAAAGCGTTCCAAAGTTATTACCACATAAACTGACACATGTCAGATTAGCAAAAATCAGTCTGGTCACGAAGGTGCAAAATGGCCCGGTCATTAAGGGGTTAAAGCACAGAGAGCATCATGAAGACCAAGGAACACACCAGGCAGGTTCCGTGATACTGTTGTGGAGAAGTTCAAAGCCGGATTTGGATACCAAAAGATTTCCCAAGCTCTAAACATCCCAAAGACCACTGTGCAAGTGATCATATTGAAATGGAAGGAGTATCAGACCACTGCAAATCTACCAAGACCCGGCCTTCCCTCTAAACTTTCATCTCAAACAAGGAGAAGACTGATCAGAGATGCAACCAAGAGGCCTATGATCACTCTGGACGAACTGCAGAGATCTGCAGCTGAGGTGGGAGAGTCTGTCCGTAGGACAACAATCCGTCGAATACTTCACACATCTGGCCTTTATGGAAGAGTGGCAAGAAGAAAGCCATTTCTCAAAGATATCCATAAAAAGTCTTGTTTACACAAGCCACTTGGGAGACACACCAAACATGTGGAAGAAGGTGCTCAGGTGCTCTGGTCAGATGAAACCAAAATCGAACTTTTTGGAAACAATGCAAAACGATATGTTTGGCATAAAAGCAACACATCTCATCACCCTGAACACGCCATCCCCACTGTCAAACATGTTGGTGGCAGCATCATGGTTTGGGCCTGCTTTTCATCTCCACAACAGTATCACGGACCTGCCTGGTGTGTTCCTTGGTCTTCATGATGCTCTCTGTGCTTTAATGGGTTTCTGTCATCACATTTTACCATATTAAACCAGATGACATTTGCAATGTGCAAATGTCACCTGAGGTCTAATATGGTACAAATATACCTCTATGTGTCCCTGTTTTTATAAAAATTCTTCTTTACTAATATGCAAATTTGCCTTACTAGGTGCAGGGGGCGGTAACCCTGCACCTAGTGGCGCTTTTTCCCCACCTCTATTTACGCCTCCTCGGTTGTGATTGACAGGGCCAGGCAGCTTGCTCTTTCTGCTGCCGGCCCTGTCCGTGCTCTAAATCCCGGGCCTAAATCGAGTGCCGCTGGCTGTCGGGCTCCCGGCTTCCTCACTGCACCTGCGCCGCCTTCTCTTCTGGGTGTAGTGTGACGTCATCGGCGCAGGCGCAGTGAGGAAGCCGGGAGCCCGACAGCCAGCGGCATTCACTGTGCCTGTGCCGAAATAAGCGTGCACGGCGCAGGCCCGGGGTTTAGAGCACGGACAGGGCCAGCAGCAGAAAGAGCAAGCTGCCTGGCCCTGTCAATCACAACCGAGGAGGCGTGAATAGAGGTGGGGAAACGGCGCCACTAGGTGCAGGGTTACCGCCCCCTGCACCTAGTAAGGCTAGTTTGCATATTAGTAAAGATTAATTTTTATAAAAACAGGGACACATAGAGGTATATTTGTACCATATTAGACCTCAGGTGACATTTGCACATTGCAAATGTCATCCGGTTTAATATGGTAAAATGTGATGACAGAAACCCTTTAAACAGAATCCTGAGACTATCACAGAACAGGTGCATTTATACGGAGACTTGATTACACACAGGTGGATTCTATTTATCTTCATCAGTCATTTAGGACAACATTGGATCATTCAGAGATCCTCAATGATCTTCTGGAGTGAGTTTTCTGAACTGAAAGTAAATGGACCAAATAATTTTACACGCCCCACTTTTCAGTTTTATTATTACAAAAAAAGTTTAAATGAAATAAATAAATTTCATTCCACTTCACAATTGTGACCCACTTGTTGTTGATTCTTCACCAAAAATTTAAAATGTTATATCTTTTTGTTTAAAGCCTGAAATGTGGCAAAAGGTTGAAAAGTTCAAGGGGGCCGAATACTTTCGCAAGGCACTGTACCATACTTGAATACATGTAGTCAAAGCTAGTCAAGTAGTCAAAGCTAGTCTCGCCATCTCAGTCATCACCACAGGGGCACGCTGATTCCTTCAATAGGCAGTAAATGTAAGCTCCAAACTGCACTCACAACAGGGCCTACCCCCAGTCAACCACAACGTTGAATCAGCTTTTCTGTCACTTTCCCTCAGTATCAAAGTTACTCACCCATATGTCTCTGAACAATTCTATTTGGTGGTGGACGCATCCCCCATGGGAGCAGGAGCTGTACCTACTCAGAAAAGTACTTATGGCAAAATGGTCACCTGTGGCTTTTTTCTAAGGCCTTCTCTGCGGCGAACTAAAACTGCTCTATTGGTGACAATGATTGCTTGCTATCAAGTTGTTTCTTGAAGAATGACGTCACCACAAGAACCCAATTTATCTCCAGTCTGTTTAACACATTAACCCATGCCAAACTTAGTGGTATTTATTTTTTGCCCACAGACTGACAGGTGGAATGTACATCTCAATCAGGTCTTGATTAACTACCCGTGACACTTCATATTGGCACGTCATTTTGCTTTCCTGGGGAGTTTTCGAATAACAATCATTCCAGTGAGTCATCCGGTAAGACTAATTTTTTCATTATTTTTGGCCATCAAGTAAGGGTCCCTCTGCCAATACCTGTCTCCTCTGGAATTCTGTTAGCAGACTCCACTGTCTGTAATACTTCTATGATTTGGCAAGTGACAAAGACAACCTGCAGGCCTCTGCTTGTATGAACAAAGTCACTGATCATTAGAGCAGAGCTCCAACACAATTTTCTCCAGGGGATAAGGTCTAGCTCTTCTAAAAACACTAGACTTAAAGTGCCCACATTCAACTTGGAACCTTTCTTCATTGGTCCTTGTGTTGAAGCAAGAAGTGTTGAAGCAATTGAACCTGGTTTGCTATAGGTTGCACCTTCCTACCTCCTTTGTTTTATTCACACGGCAGTGTTTTGTCAGTGATTTCCATCAGTGACGTTGAGCCAAAACCAGGATTGGACAAAGACACAAGGTATATGTTATTTAGTTAGAGCCACACCTGGTTCTGGCTTCATCTCAATGATGGAAATCACTGTCTGTGTGAATAAGGCACTACTCGCTAACTCTTTTCATGTTGTTGTCTTCAGTTGTGATTTCAGAGGGTCTGCTCCTATTGCCTCCCCGGTCAGCTGTAAAGATGTGTATGATGTTCAGAGCATTCTGGGTATGAAGAAGATTAAATGTAAAACCTTCTTCTTGATTTTCTTCTTGATAAATTTGAGAGGGTTTGGTCCTGAGGAGAGATACTGGGAGACCACTGAGAACACTGGTGCTTGTGTTGAACTCAAGAAATTGTCCAGTCCAAAGAAGATTGCGTAAGGCTTAGGTTATTGTTATATTTGTGGCCCATGCCATTGCTGCTTCACTATCACCAGCGCCATTCCACCCATCCTCCTGCTGTCTGCTATGGTATGGAAACACCTGTCTCTCACAGCTTTCTTGCCTCCTGGCCACCAGAGTCCTCTTCTCCCTCATTACTAGCAGGCTGTGGTCTGCTCTAGCTGGCTAGGCCTGTTTTCTTTTTTCTGACCATAGGGTGTGCATGCACTTCCCCTTCCCCTTAAAGGTCCATCCTGTGTGCAATTATCACCAGCAGACAGGGGTGGACTAAGGATCCCATGGGCCCTGGGCAGTTTATAATGCATGGGCCCCTGCCCCGCCCCCCACACACTCCACCCCTGCCCCGCCCCCACACGCATTTTGCCTCCTTAAAAAAAAATGGTAAAAACACAGCATAAGGCCTTGCTGGGTAACCTATTTAACCCTATGCTGCATCAATAACTAATATAGCCTGAAGGCTATCTTTACATACAAGCAGGATAGGGTTAAACTGGTTACCTAGCAAGTCCTTATGCTGTGTTTTTACCATATTGAGGCAGCAAAAGGCCTTGGTGAGTAACTGCTTGTATCTACAGATAGCCCTTAGGCTATATTAGTTATTGATGCAGCATAGGGTTAAATAGGTTACCCAGCAAGGCCTTATGCTGCCTCAATATGGTAAAAACACAGCATAAGGCCTTCCTGGAAACATATAACCATATGCTGCTTAAATGATGCATGCAGAACTTTTCTGTCCGGTCTTTTTAACAGAATCTGTGACCCAAACGCAAATGTGAATGGATAGTATTAGACGTATAGCATCAGATTTAGCATCAGGTTTAACAAACACACACACAGCATAGTGTGCGGATTATACTGTATACTATACAGCATGGTGTACGGATTATACTGTATATTATACAGCATAGTGTGCGGATTATACTGTATATTATACAGCATGGTGAACGTATTATACTGTATATTATACAGCATGGTGTACGGATTATACTGTATACTATACAGCATGGTGTGTGGATTATACTGTATATTATACAGCATGGTGTGCGGATTATACAGCATAGTGTGCGGATTATACTGTATATTATACAGCATGGTGCAGGGATTATACTGTATATTATACAGCATGGTGCAGGGATTATACTGTATATTATACATCATGGTGTATGGATTATACTGTATATTATACAGCATGGTACAGGGATTATACTGTATATTATACAGCATGGTGTATGGATTATACTGTATATTATAAAGCATGGTGTAGGGATCATACTGTATATTATACAGCATGGTGCAGGGATTATACTGCATATTATACAGCATGGTGTATGGATTATACTGTATATTATACAGCATAGTGAGCGGATTTTACTGTATATTATACAGCATGGTGTACAGATTATACTGTATACTATACAGCATGGTGTGTGGATTATACTGTATATTATACAGCATGGTGTAGGGATTATACTGTATACTATACAGCATAGTGTATGGATTATACTGTATACTATTCAGCATGGTGTAGGGATTATACTGTATACTATGCAACATGGTGTACGGATTATACTGTATACTATACAGCATGGTGTACGGAATATACTGTATATTATACAGCATGGAGTACGGATTATACAGCATGGTATACAGATTCTACTGTATACTATACAGCATGGAGTACGGATTATACTGTATATTATACAGCATGGTGTACGGATTATACTGTATATTATACAGCATGGTGTACGGATTATACTGTATATTATACAGCATAGTGTGCGGATTATACTGTATACTATACAGCATAGTGTGCGGATTATACTGTATACTATACAGCATGGTGTACGGATTATACTGTATACTATACAGCATGGTGTACGGATTATACTGTATACTATACAGCATTGTGTAAGGATTATACTGTATACTATACAGCATGGTGTACGGATTCTACTGTATATTATACAGCATGGTGTACGGATTCTACTGTATATTATACAGCATGGTGTACTGATTATACTGTATATTATATAGCATGGTGTACGGATTATACTGTACATTGTATAGCATGGTGTACGGATTATACTGTATATTATACAGCATGGAGTACGGATTATACAGCATGGTGTACGGATTCTACTGTATACTATACAGCATGGTGTACGGATTATAGTGTATATTATACAGCATGGTCTACGGATTCTACTGTATATTATACAGCATGGTGTACGGATTCTACTGTATACTATACAGTATGGTGTACGGATTATACTGTATACTATACAGCATGGTGTACGGATTATACTGTATACTATACAGCATTGTGTACAGATTATACTGTGTATTATACAGTATGGTGTATGGATTATACTTTACATTGTATAGCATGGTACAGGGATTATAATATATACTGTACAACAAATGCATGGCTGTTACACCATGCCGGACAATATAACCCCTGCGTCACGCTGTACAATATACAGTATGTACAGTGTATGCATATACCCACACACATACATACACATACATGCATACCTATACCCACACACATACATACACACACATACATACATAAAACACACAAATACTTACTGTTACTTGTCCCTTGTCCTGACGCCACTCTGGTGGGGCTGGGCCTTGGTCTTCTTTTTCCCCTCTTGCCGTGCTGCAAAGGTCGTTCCCTGTCCAGGACCAGCAGCGCAGCATGAGGGAGGAGGCGGGGCCAGCTGGGAGCGCTCTCAGTACGTTAGGGGGGCCTAAAAGTTGGAGCGGTAAGCGGGTGAGGAGAGGCCCGGAGCGCAGGGACGGGACGCATCTTAATGATGCAGAGTAGGGGGCGGGGCCTCCCGTGCGCTTCGGGCCCCCCTGTGCCGCAGCCCGCACGCCACTGATCCTAATGTGATTATAATGGGGGCAATTCGGCCTGTGCCCCCCCCAGGAGGCTGGGCCCCGGGCGGTTGCCCAGATTGCCCTCATTATAATCTGCCTATGCCAGCAGACAATCCTGGGATACTTCAGGCACTTTTCTCAGTGGGAGGGTGCCTGAGCAATGGGTTTCCTACTTGCTAGTTCCTGCAAAGGTGTGCTGTGTATTTTTGTCTGCCTAAGTACTAATCTCTGCCTGACCTCCATATAAGGCTGGGTTCACATCACGTTTTTCCCATCCGTTTAACCTATACAAAAAAAGTTAAAAATTTGTTAAACCGATGCCTCATACGGATGCCACACTGTGGCATCCGTTCACCATAGCGTTCCATTGTAAAAAAAAAAAAAAAAAAAAAAAAAAAAAAAAAAGTAAAAAAAAAGTATATATATTTTTTTACCATTGTTAAACAAAAAGTATACTTTTTTTTAATTGGACTGTGCGGTATACAAGAATGTGGAGTGCTGCATTTTTGTATCCTTTTTTTGTAATGTAATGTTTTTTGTAATGTTTTTGTAATGTCAAACTGAGGCATAAAAGGTGATGTGAACCCACCCTAACATACAGTGCCTTGCGAAAGTATTCGCCCCCCTTGAACTTTTCAACCTTTTGCCACATTTCAGGCTTCAAACAAAAAGATCTAACATTTTAAATTTTTGGTGAAGAATCAACAACAAGTGGGTCACAATTGTGAAGTGGAACGAAATTTATTGGATCATTTAAACTTTTTTTGTAATAATAAAACTGAAAAGTTGGGCGTGCAAAATTATTTGGCCTATTTACTTTCAGTTCAGAAAACTCACTCCAGAAGTTCATTGAGGATTCTCAGAATGATCCAATGTTGTCCTAAATGACTGATGAAGATAAATAGAATCCACCTGTGTGTAATCAAGTCTCCGTATAAATGCACCTGCTCTGTGATAGTCTCAGGGTTCTGTTTAACCCTTTTCCGACCAGTGCCGTACATGTACGGCGCTGGTGCGGTGCGGGGACATGACGCCCGCTCGCCCGTGCGGCAGGTGTCTTGGCCGGCAAGACACCTGCCGCCGCCGCTACTTACCGCCATCGGCGGCGTCTTCCTGGGCCTTCTGCATCAGGATGCGTCTGAAGTGGCCAATCGGGGTGTCTGTACACCATATGAAAACTGTAATCCCCACTGATGAGGATTACAGTTTTCAAACTGCAATTCTTATTCTGGCCACTAGATGTCAGGCCAGGATAAGAAATGAGCAATTTTTGGATTTATCTCCATCTAGTAAATCCCTGATTGCTCATAAAGGAAAAAAAACACAATATATTAGCTCATATTTGAGCTTTAAAATAATCACAAAAAAAATTAAAAAATGTTAAAAAATATATGATAAAGTTCAAATCACCCCCCTTTCCGTATAATTAAAAATAAATACCTAAATAACAATAAATATAGACATCATGGGTATCACCGTGACCGAAAACGCCCGTACTTTTAAAATATATTTAAAAAATTCCAATACGGCGAATTGTGTGGCGGAAAAACGTGTCTAAATGGCGATTCGCAGTTTTTTGTCGCTTTTTTTTTCTAAAAAAAATTAAATAAAAAGTGATCAAAAAGTCATACACACCCCAGAATGGTATCAATAAAAACTTCAGATCGCCCCACAAAAAATGAGCCCCCATACAGCTCCGTACACATAAATACCAAAAAGTTATAGGGGTCAAGATATGACAAAAAAAGTCCAACTTTATAATTATTTTATCACTATCAAAACGCAGGAAAAACTATACATATTAGGTATCGCCGGATTCGTACTGACCAGTAGAATGAAACTAACTGGTCAGTTTTAATGAACATTGAACACTGTAAATAAGAAACCCATAGAACTGTAGCGGAATAGCGTTTTTTTTGCAATTTCACCTGATTTGGAATTTTTTTTCCCGCTTCCCACTACACCATATGCAATATTAAATGGTGGTGTTGGAAAGTACAACTTGTCCTGCAAAAAACAAGCCCTCATACAGCTATGTGAACAGAAAAATAAAACAGTTATGGCTGTTTGAAGGCAGGGAACGCAAAGAGAAAATGCATAACCGAAAAAACCTCCGGGGGTGAAAGGGTTAGAGCATCATGAAGACCAAGGAACACACCAGGCAGGTCCGTGATACTGTTGTGGAGAAGTTTAAAGCTGGATTTTGATACCAAAAGATTTCCCAAGCTTAACCACTTCCAGTCTGCCCATTGACTATAAACGTCCTGGTAGTGGATCTCTATCTCTGAATGGACGTTTTAAAACGTCCTTGAGCTTTGCCCCCTGTGTGCAGCACCTGTACATAGAAGCTCCATGACTCAGCTGCCTCCTGACAGCCAAGAACATGGAGCTTTAACCTGAGACTGGAGATGAGCGAGCATGCTCGTCCGAGCTTGGTGCTCGTTCGAGTATTACGGTACTAGCTGCTCGGACGAGTATCTCGCCATGCTCGAGGAAATGGCATCTTCCACATTGTGCATTTTTGGTGCCTATAAACTCAGCCAATCACAAGCCAGGAGACTCTGCGGTACACCCAGCATCACGTGAGGCCCTTACATGTCGATAGCAGGGGTTGGCTGGCCTGATCAGGTGACCCTGGAATATACTAGTGACTGCCCGCGGTGCTCGGCTCAGATGCTGTCTGGATGTCGTTAGGGACAGAGCTGCTGCGTTTCAGGGAGAGTGTTAGGGCCTGCATTTAGTTCTTTGTTAGGCAGGAGTGATCTCAAAACAACCCAACAGCCCTTCTAAGGGCTACAAGACATTTTTTTTTGTCTCCTGGCTGGGCTGGCTGGCACTAGTAGTGCAGCTATCGCCATATATAACACTTTTTTTTGTTATTGTTTTATCTCAGTGATACAAATCCATTTCATACAGCAGTGTGGAACCATTCTGTGTGTCACAGTTCAGCTGTCCACTCACCACAAACCACAATCCGTATTTTCTGTCCAGGTGACCCATACTGTACTTCACGTAATCAAATACGGTCTTTTGCTTTCACTTATACAGCTACATTACAAAGATCTCTGTGCGACATTTGTCTGGGTTGCAGTCAAAATAGCCACCGTCAGCAGGGGCTGAGTTTGCTCTCTGCACGTCACGTTAAAAAAAAATTAAAAATATTAAAAATATATATATATAAAAAAATAGTTTTTTTGTTGTTTTATCTCAGTGATACAAATCCATTTCACACAGCTGTGTGTAACCATTCTGTGTGTCAAAGTTCAGCTGTTCAGTCACCACAATCCGTAATTTCTGTCCAGGTGACCCATTCTGTACGTCACGTCAGTAAAAAAGGTCTTTTGCTCTCACTTATACAGCTACATTACAAAAATCTCTGTGCGACATTTGTCTGGGTTGCAGTCAAAATAGCCACCGTCAGCAGGGGCTGAGTTTGCTCTCTGATAGTTTCTGCACGTCACGTTAAAAAAAAAATATATATATAAAAAATATATATATATAAAAAAAATAGTTTTGTTGTTGTTTTATCTCAGTGATACAAATCCATTTCACATAGCTGTGTGTAACCATTCTGTGTGTCACAGTTCAGCTGTTCAGTCACCACAATCCGTATTTTCTGTCCAGGTGACCCATTCTGTACGTCATGTCAGTAAAAAAGGTCTTTTGCTCTCACTTATACAGCTATATTACAAAAATCTCTGTGCGACATTTGTCTGGGTTGCAATTAAGCAGACCAAGTCTGCCTAATCTAATAGTTTCCGTGTAATTGCTCCATACTGCACGGTACGTAATAACATACGTAATTTTGCTCTAACTTATCCACCTATATATTTTCTTGTTCAAATTGAACAAGTTTGTGGGTTTCAGTACAGCAGGCCCATTTATTTTATTTTTTTTATATAATACACTTATATACAGAAAATGTTGAACCCCAGGGCTAAGGGACGAGGGCGTGGGCATTCAATTACTGCAGGGGCCAGAGGCCGTGGTCCTGGGCAGGGTGAGACAGTACCTGCTGATGAGGGAGCAGGGTAACGCCGCAGAGCTACACTCCCTAGCTTCATGTCTCAACTTACAGGGACACGTGGTAGAGGACTGTTGAAACCACAACAGTGCGAACAGCTGATGTCGTGGATTGCGGACAATGCTTCAAGTAATTTGTCCACCAGTCAGTCTTCCACGCAGTCCACCCACGTTACCCAAGGGAGCACTCCTCTGGCTCCTCCACCTCAACCTTTGGAATGCGATCCGGCATACTCTGAGGAACTGTTTTCTGGACCCTTCCCAGAGTCACAAACCACTTCTCAGGTTGCTGCTGACCTCTTTCCCGATGCCCAAGTTTTCCAACTGTCGCAGTCTATGGGTGATGATGATGATGACGACAATGTTGACTTAGTGGAAGAAGTGTGTAAAGAGGTGTCGGATGATGAGGAGACACGGTTGTCAGACAGTGTTGAAGTTGTTGTCAGGGCAGGAAGTCCGAGGGGGGAGCAGACTAAGGAATCGGAGGATGACGAGGTGACTGACCCAAGATGGGTTGATAAGCCGAGTGAAGACAGTGCTTCTGAGGCGGAGGTGAGTGCTGCACCAGAACAGGTTGGAAGAGGCAGTGGTGTGGCCAGAGGGAGAAGCAGGGCCAGAGCTGGTGCATCAGCAGCAACTGTTTTACGTAGTGAAGTTCCTGTGGCGAGGCCTAGATGTTCGCAAGTCTGGAGGTTCTTTAAAGAAAGTGAGGATGACCGACGGACTGTGGTGTGCAACCTGTGCCACACCAGGATCTGCAGGGGTGCCACCACTACTAGCCTAACCACCACCAGCATGGGCAGGCATATGAGTGCTAAACACCCCACTCAATGGAACCAAGGCCGTTCACCTCCTGCGGGTCACACCACTGCACCTTCCCCTGTGTCACTCGCTGCCTCTGCTAGTCAACCCCCTGCCCAGGACCCTGGCACGAGCGCCTCCTGCCAGAAAACCACACCTTCGCCTCCACGATCCTCCACAACGTCCACCAATGTGTCCCAGCGCAGCGTTCAGCTGTCTTTACAGCAGACGCTGGAGTGCAAGAGGAAATACAGTTCCACCCACCCACATGCCCAAACCCTCAACGTCCACATTTCCAAATTGCTGAGCCTGGAGATGCTGCCCTATAGGCTGGTAGAGACCGAGGCCTTTCGCAATCTCATGGCGGTGGCTGCCCCTCGGTATTCGGTCCCCAGCCGCCACTATTTTTCCCGATGTGCCGTCCCAGCCCTACACCAGCACGTGGCACATAACATCATCCGTGCCCTGACCAACGCTGTTTCTGAGAAGGTCCACCTAACCACGGACACGTGGACAAGTGCTGCCGGGCAGGGACACTATATCTCACTGACGGCACATTGGGTTAACTTGGTGGAGGCTGCGACCGAGACTGACCCTGGGGCCGCTCATGTACTGCCCACACCGAGGATTGCGGGGCCTACCTCGGTCACGGTCTCTCAGACGTACTATGCCTCCTCCTCCGACCCCTCCTCCTCCTCCTCCTCCACCGAATTACCATCCGTGGGCACGGCGCCTTCAGTCGGTAGTTCTAGGCGTAGCAGCAGTGCCGTGGGTAAGTGCCAGCAGGCGGTGCTCAAACTGCTGAGCTTAGGTGACAAAAGGCACACCGCCCAAGAGCTGTTACAGGGCATCACGGCGCAGACCGATGTGTGGCTGGCACCGCTGAACCTCAAGCCAGGCATGGTTGTGTGTGACAACGGGCGTAACCTGGTGGCGGCTCTGCAACTCGGCAGACTGACACATGTGCCATGCCTGGCCCACGTCTTCAATCTAATAGTTCAGCGGTTCCTCAAGACATACCCCAATCTGTCTGATTTGCTTACCAAGGTGCGCCGCATCTGTGCGCATTTCCGCAAGTCAACCACAGATGCTGCCACTCTCAGGGCAGCGCAGCGCCGCCTACAACTGCCCGCTCACCGACTGTTGTGCGACGTGCC